>JBCAUG010220721.1:0-18989 GCA_038406175.1 Haplosyllis leylae | reverse complement strand
GATGGTAACTTTGGAAAGAGTTGGAACTATTTAGCACCTTTGGTGGTTATTGAAGGTACCTAAACAGTTTAGCTCAACTGCTATCACTTCCATCTCAATTGGTCCATTGGTTAATGCTGTAGGCTATGAAGGGTTTGAGTAGGAATACAATTCCACATGTCAGATGGTGATTGGTTGTACTCATCATGCAATTCACTGATTGGTTACCAGGACTGTGCATGTGCCATCTTTGCACTGATTGGACATTGTTTGAGGAGACAAACAGGGTGTGCATGATCTTCACGTGATCAGGGCATGATCCGTGCATGATCCATTCAGGGGTTTTGGTGGGAATGCCTGAGGAGATGTTTGAGACACGGAATGATGCTCTTTTGGCCCGCGGAAGCCAGATACAGTTGCAGTTTTGCTCCTCTCCTCAAGTTTTCGCAGGAGTTAATTCTCAACCTGTTACACTAAGATTTATCGCATTCTGCAAAGCTCATATGATTCTAACTGTAACTGATATGATTCTAACTTATGATAAATCTAGTTAAGAGTTCAAAACCTTTTCGATAGTGGTCAGAATTTCTGAGCTTATAAAAAAAAATCTTGTATTTAACCTGTTGGAAATCCAAAAGAAAAGAGTTTAAATATGGTTTTTCAGTTCTTACTGCAGCCTATTGACTTACACTGTGATGCAATAATTGAGTTTTCTGATACCTGAAAAAGTCTGGACTTCTTCTCAGGTGAAAAAAATTAAAACATACATCCACCTTTAACTTATTGGTTACATTTATTAAACAGTGATCATTCCCAAAAATTCTGATAACCACAAAATGTCAACATTTTCTGGACTCAGCTTGAAGTTAACAAGTTTTATTACATTATTTTACCGTTTCACCAGGTTCAGATTCGAATTCATCATAGAGTGTAATGTCTAATATAGTAAATAAACAAACACTGAAACACCAACCAGGTTACATTTTTGTTAATTCACCTCAGGATGATAACAATCTTACGTATCTTTCGTTATTGCCCCCTTTTATCTTCACATACAAACGTTTTGAACAGTAAAACGTTTTAATAAAATAATAGATGCCAATCCCGATTCCATCAGGTCTTCTGAGAAGTGACCCGAGTTTCAGGACAGGATGAGAATCATCAAAAATACATTCGTGTTTTTCCTATTTTGGTTTTGAAATTAGGTGAATTCATCTAATTAGTTAAATTAGATAAGTGTTTCATGGATACTGGAATCTATTATCTATGAATGGTAATTTGTCCACACATAATGTATTTAGCTATCCATGGATAGTGCAAATTCATTTTTCATTATCCATGGAGAGTGCTCATTCATTTTGTACTATCCATGTGTAATGCTACATTATCCATGAATAGTGAACTGCTCCATTGATAATACAAATGAAGAGGTTACCTATCCATGAATAAGTAATTCTAGTATCCATGTGCAATTAGATGAATTAGTCTAATTCATCTATTTCAGCAAGATCCAAAACCAAAAAAGGAAAAACACGATTCTCCTTTCCCAAGGAACTGGCTTTTGTACGCGAAAACACAATGCATCTCTTATTTTTATCGCAAAAATAGCATTTTGAAATAGATCTTGGACCGTCTACGAGGATCATCACACAACAGACTAGCATTAGAAGCGTTTCCAGAAATTTTATTTTGTTCTCCAGAGCAGTTCACAAGTTTGAGTGCTTTTATTGTTTCCAATTGAGACTCACAACTCGGTTGAATTGTTTGAACACCTGTACTGTCTGGTAATATATAGTTTTGTGCTTTTATCAATTTCTACACTTACTTGAACTTCCTGAGACACAATGACTTTGTCGAACATAACCTCTACTGTTGCAGGTGCATTGCATTCATGATCAAAGACAAAGAAATACACTGACTTCAACTTTGTATCGTTTTGGGTAAATTATGTTCATTACATAAATTAAAACCTTATCTCCCTCGACTTCTCTGATGAGAAAAGAAGTTGATGTTTTGGCCGAAATCTAGATGCCTATCGATGTGTTTTTACAGGAGTCCAGTTCAGATTTTCTGTAAAATTTACTCCACATAGGCTTCAGTCGGTGTTGAACAGAATCTGTTTTATCCAGCTGTGTAGTCTATTGTCTTGCCTTCCCTACATGGCAAATAATGATATGCCTTTCAGCGAAACTAGAGATCATTACTGAAGCATTGATGTCAGTAGTAAGATATAATTGAATTAAGCATGAAACAAACAACCATGTAAAACAACTCAAAATATCTTTGCTTCAATCTTTTGTGTGTAGTTTACCTTGACATTTTTCGGCCTCCGGAGAGAAAAGGCAGAATTTACTGAACTAAAGGTCATTCAAAGGTTTTTATAATTACTTGGTACCCATTTCAGAATAATGTAGTTTTATGAATGTTGTTGTTATCAAAATTTCTAAAAGGCCAGGTGAAAATAGCCCAATTATACACAAAAGTTTGTTGATGTGAGCTAATAATTACAACCATTTCCTCTTTCCACTTTATATGTGGTGTGATCTTTAATGAGGTAGTCATTTCAATGGACCAAGGATACAAATTTCTAAAGACCAAGGCCATCGATTTTTGGATGCACTTTCTTGCAATTGTAGTTATCATTGCAAACCATAAGTGGAAATGACTTAATCAACTGACACCTTTCTTCTTGTCATATGGTAAATTGCACAAGACAAAAGACCATTTTCGCTGATTACTGAAACACACTTTTACTTGCATTTCTGTAGTAACAGTTCCAGTTGTGGAAAATGTGATGTATTGATTGTCCTTTTAGTGTAATTGGGTGCATTTCCTAAGTGTGCTTTTATCGAACAATGAGAGTATTTCAAGATAATTTCTAAAGAATCACTTAGATCTAAATTTTTCTATCATGTTCTTGAGCGCTTACACATATCCTAAAGGTAGAAGTCCCTGGATGATGTACTATTTTAATACAAATCTCTTCAGGTAACACTTTCACATCGAGTCTATTTGTTTTTAACTGAAAAGTTTTGTAAAATTAATAGACAGGTTTTTCTTTGAAGGAGACTCCGCGTATTGTTTGTTGTTTGAGAAACATAAGATGCAGAAATTTACATGTGATTGCTAAATAATTTAACGGATGTTACACACTGTTTGCAAAAATTCAGTTGCTGTTTAACGAGGAAAGAGAAGTCCTATTTCAAATTTCCTTTCAAGAGAGAGCAAATATAAAAGACTCGTTACTGTTCAATTATTCCACTCCAGATGAATAATATTATTTTGCACGAGGTTGGTTTACGCACGGTGAGATTGAACCCTTGTGAGGACAAATTATAATGAACATTGGAAACCTTTGAAATACTTCAAATTCCAGTTTGGGTGGAGGGGACCTTTGGTGGCCATCTTCATCTGGATCTAGATCATTCTAGATGGTCACCAAAAGTCCCCTCTCCCCAAACTGCAATTTCGAAGTTTTCCCAGTTTTCTGGTGTTAATTTCAATCTAACATCATGTAGATTCAATCTCGTCAAAAATTAAAAAATTTCATCTCAGGTGGAAAAAAGCCTAAATTTTTGGACAAATCGTCCGTAAAGCAATAAGCTACCTCTAATATGTGCGTGCACTTTGAACAATGGATACCTTGACTAAAACATAATTTAAAAGGACATTGGTTTGTTGTGAGTAAAATATTTGGTAATTCGATTCAATGCAGCGTGGCTTTGCCTATGAAACGTTATTCAAAAAAGGTGAAGAAACAAAAAATGGCAATTAGTTATGCGACTGGAACCAGCTAATCACAGGCTGGAAAATTGTGTAAGGAAAGGACCCATCACCTTGGAGTCAGTTTTGTTTGTCGACCAAGCCCCGTCTGAGACAACCAAAACTTCCTCAAACCAGCATCACCAATTGTACTCGGTGCTGGAAGGATTTGAGGATAAACAGAATGCATTGTAAACATTTGCTTTTATTATTGTATGGGTCTGAAAATCTTTCTGGCACCAGAGAAAGGAAATTTTATATGGTGCAGAAAGATGGACTACCTCTGATAAACAAATTTCAATTGACAACTTACTTTTATAGATGGCAGTGCGAGTTACTACCTGTTCTTTTGTATTTTACAAAACTCATTTGCATGGAACATCAACTGCTCCTGTGATGCAGTGAATAAAGTATCTGACTAATATCTAGAGGTTGATGGTTTAATTTTCACTGGAGTCTAATTTTTTTTGATTTTCTGCGAAAATTCTAATTTCTAATTCAAATCTCTAAACATGTCATTTTATTGGATTTAAACTTTCCATAGATATTAACCATCAAACATTTTTGAAAAGTTTTCAATTGAAATTTGTTCATTGGAAATAGTCCATTAGAATTTTCCCATTGAAGGTTTTTCGTTGGACCATCAAACTCTCGATGAAGTACAATATTACAATTGAGGAGGACGTGTAACTGGTTTTCCATAGATTATCGACACAGATATTTCACAAAAACATTGAATTGAACTGAAATGTGGCAATGCAATGACCTTGCAAAAACGGCTATGTGGCAGCTTCCTTTTGAAAGGCAGCTTGGATAAAACTAGCACTTTTTTTTCAGAATAGGGAAAACCTATTTTCCGAAACAGTTCGACAGACCAATTGGAATCACTTTTCGGTACCAAATCATGCTTCTTGAAAGGGTACAGCTGCCAAATGTGGTCATGTTTCATGGTCCTACTAGTTAAAAATGTTTAATGAAATCATTTGAAGAAACCATAAATCCTGTCCAAATGCAGATGACAATGTACCTGGAGCCAAAATCCTGTGCTCAAGTAAAAAGACCTATGTGGAAATGAAATGATTTTGTACAGAAGGGGAAGAAACAGAAGAGCAAATGTGACTCTCAGTCCCATTCAATAACACGGATCTACCTTCTCAACTTTGAAGCAAATTTGCAACCTGCACCGACCCACGCTATTCTAGGAACTTCATGAAACGTAAGAAAGCAACCTGCAGGAATACAAAAGTACAACGGTATCTAAGTTTTATTCTTATTGTTCAAAGACACCAGTACCCTTAAGAAATAAAAGATCAAAGTTACAACATTTCTTTAATGAGGTCTTAATACCTGTCTGAAGTAAGTTTTTCGTGTTGGAATCTGGAAACCAACCGAAGAAAATTGTTTCACACTTTTTACAAGAGTTTCGATTTCAACGAAGACAGTGACAAGCTGAAACAAAGTCATTTACAAGCTGAGGCAAATGAGCATATTTCAATTCAATGTAAATTTGAATTTCTCATTTCATTTATTGTCATGATTTCGGAAAATATTTGTTAACACCAGCTTAAAGCGGAACTGAGTATACATGTGTAAAATAGCTTCCCTTGACGTTCCTCACACCTCAATACACAGCAATATCTCAGCATGGCAGGTATGACACTTTTCTCACATTTTTACATTAAGTTAAGGTATTGCCAATTTGACACTTCTAATCTTAGATCTTTAATGATTTTACTCTTCATATAATTTTTTTCGAAGATATTTTCGAATTAAGCGGGAACACAAGTCTCGAGAGAGCCACAAATGACACTACGACTAAAGCAGCGGAATCCGAAGATGAAAGGCCAAGGCTGAATTTGTTGTCTGCTGTTGTGGGGAGTTCCATGGCATCGGTTACTTTCATTGAACAAGTTATAGTTTTTGTGATTTTTTACTATGATAAACGATTACAAAAACCCAGTAATTATTACATGATTGCGCTCGCAATAGCTGATTGTTTGTTAAGTCTTCTTTCCATGCCAGTTTGGACAATGTTTTCAACATTGCAATATTGGCCAACCAGTCAACTACTTTGTGACATCTGGAATGTTTTGGATCATGTTTTAACCTTTGTTTCAATACATATTATTGTTTTCATAAGTATAGAACGATATCGAAGTATAAAATATCCCTTGGAACACATGGCTACCATGACTGGAAAACGAATTATATTCTGGTTGATTTTCATCTGGATAGTTAACATAATTTTCTGGACATTGTATGTTTTCATTACACAATACATATACGGGAAGGAAAGAAATCCGTTAGATTGTACAGTGTATTATACCACTGATCGAGCACTTGTTGTTACTCATGAAATTGTATTTTTTGTGACACCTGAACTGATAACGGCTATTGTCTACACACTAATCTACCGTATTGCAAAGGAAAGTGGAGTCGGCAGAGCGGCCAGTAAAATCGCCAGCAACAGATCAACCATATCTGAACCTGATTCTTCATTTACTGACGTCCAAACTTCATACTCAAACAGCACATCAATTGTGTCTTCTATCTCTGAAATTTCAGGATATGAAACTCCGAGAACGCCAACCTCAAAATCAATTAAAAACAGGGTAAAGACGGATGAAAAGGAAAGAAAAGCATTGAGGACCATTGCTCTGCTCTTGGTGACATTTGCAATCTGCTGGTTACCTTTTGGTATTTATGACATTGTAGAAGGTTTATTTCCAGGTTCATTCAATTTGACAGCATTGATTGTATTTTACTGGATGGGGTATGCTAACAGTATGATCAATCCTCTCTGTTATGCAGCTGGTAATCCCCAGTTTCGGGAATCTTTACGAAAACTATTCACACGTAAGTAAACTGTTTTTGAAACTTGACATTAAACCAATTGTAAAATAACTCAAAGACGTATGAGCTTTGTTATTATCAATGTACACAACTTCAAAAAGTCAGATGTGTCCAAGCAAAAACAACTGAACACAGCGAGACATGTACCAATGTTAGGGCTGAACGTGTTTGCTCTAGAGAATATGGTAGTTTCCCAAGTGTGTCTAAGAATTTTGGAGGATTTCTTACAGATCTACAGCTTGATGGATACCATTTCTGTCATTTGTCTTTGACATTCTTTTGAGCTTTTTAGAGAATAACTCCTGTAATGAAGTGTCTAAAACGAAATATTGCGACATTAATCCGGAGAAAACTTTAGATTTAAGTTTCGGTATGGCATCTCCTCAGTGATACTCTAAATTGAAGAGTAGTTTTTCGATGTAACATTCTATTAGGCCCCTATTTTTCCCACACTAGAAAATGTTCCTACCATTTGCACATGACCCCTAAGTGTATTGAAATGTATGTGCGCACCCCCCCCCCTCGGGTAATGGAAAATTGTGCAAGCCAGAATGTTCGTCCGATACATTTTTCTCTTTTATTTTTGCAGAAAGCACACATATAATGCAGTCCTCTGAGCAGTATTTAACGTTTTCTTTAGAATTTGTCTTTGGTTATTTGTATATAGTGTTTATGTTTGTTGTGTCATCGACTTGGCATTGATCTTTATTGTGTCTTCTGAGGTTCACTTCATCACTGTTACGTCGTCGGCAATATTTGAACTGAGTATTTACGCTGAGGGTCAGTTAGTCAGTAGATCTAAATACATTATTGATAGATTGATGTAATTTAAATCTCTGTCATTTCTCCAGTATATTTTGCACTTTGTGTTCGTAGTACTGGTGTCATTCACTCAGTATTAATTCATGTTGTGCATTCACGTACGCAATTTGTTGAAATCATTATTGTAATGTTTCTGGCAATTTTAGTTCTTTTTTTTTTTTTACTTTTTAAATATTTTTTATTTCGTGACGGCCTTACAAAATGCTAGAGGAGCCAAGAGGAAAAAATTATATCAGTACCATATTACAATAGGTTTAGTAATTTGCAACAATTTATACAGTCAAATTTTAATATAACGTCTATTCTTATTTACACAAAAATGCAAAGTTTAAGGTTCAGTAACATTCAATAGTCAATTAGAAAAGGTTTCTCCACCTGAGTTCAAGTCTATGTCGACTTTCTTCATCTTTTGCATTATATTTGTCTATGCAATACCAATAAGAAAGTTTACAGATGTATCCAGGAAAGGTTGGAGTCCTTTTAAAGCATCTCTCTGCGTATATATATTGCTTAAGGGTGATAATACACTCATTAATTATATACTCAAGATTTTTATCTGTGCACTTGTAATTATTAAATATAATTAGCCTCTGATCCAGTGGCAGATTTTTCCTATAAAAATACTCAAATATACGAGATAGATTTACCCATAAGGTCACAATCTTAGGACAATCACACAGCAAATGAACTATCGTTTCTGGCTCATTCTCACAGAAAGTACACAAATTTGAAATCTCAGATTTCCACTTGTTAATTCTTAGATTTGTTGTCAATGTTCTAGTCAAGATACAAAATTGCAGATATCTTAACTTTGCTGGCTTTGTTATATACATGAACTTTGGGTAAAGCGACCACCAATCTTCTGAACCTATTTCAGTAGCAAGATCTCTTTCCCATAGTATTTTTAAGGCGTCATTTATGTGGGTATCTCTTGTAACCAGCTCCCAATATATTCTTTTTGTACACTTTTCTTCCGAGATCACCATATCAAATAGAGTATAACAATCAATATCTGAGGTCCAGTTTGTATTTCTAACTTGTATCTTCCACAATTTAGGAATTGCGCATAGCAGAGCATTGTATGCCATAATGTCCATTTGCGAAATCATTTGCTGTCTCATCTCGTTAAAAGTAAAGAATCTGTTACCCTGTACTATTTCATATATTCTATTGAACCCTGAACTACCTTCTATTCTTTCATAAAAGGGGTGTCCCCCTCTTCTGATTAGAGAATTACCAGAACTTTACTATACATAATTTCCTCATAATTATTCAGAGTTGGGTTAAAGTTAATTTTACACCAGTTTTTTAAAATATCTAAACAGGTAGAAAGTGGGTGATCTTCACATCTGTTTTGAATGTCCATACAAGCTAGATTGCACTCCCAAATTGACGCACTTTTTATTGGATAGTTCCGATAAAACCACTTGTTACCTCTACTTTTGGCGATTCTATTAACCCACAAACTCTTGAGTGAAGAGTCCTTCAATCTCAAATCCACCAGTTTCAAGCCCAGCCTATTATGATCCTGAATAAATTTTTCATATGCTATTTTAGCAGGCTTATCCTCCCACAAAAATTTCAATATTAAACTTTTAAAACTTCAGAACCAGCTATCTGGCAGTGATGGCAAGGCAAGGAACAGATGTGAAAATAAAGAGTTGACCAGATAATTAATCACTGTTATCTTACCTATCAATGTTATATTTCTAGAGTGCCAGGAGTCCAGGATTTGTTCTGCCTGTTTTAACTTAAGATCATAATTTTCAGAGATCAACTGCTCAATGCGTGGGGCTAGCATTATTCCTAAAATTTTTATTGGTCCAGGGGACCAAAATAACTTCTTTAGTGTATAAAACTGTGCATCAGAGTCCTTAAATGGACCAATTTTCAAAACTGCACATTTCTCTGGATTCACATGCAAACCAGAATATTTTGCAAACTCTCCCAATTCAATCAGTATCATATCAACATTTTTCTGTGAGGCTGGCATGACAGCCCATAGATCATCGGCAAATTGTCCTGCCCGAATTTCTTCCTCCCCTTTTGTAATACCAGTTATTTCTTTACTTTGTCTAATAGCTAGTCCTAATATTTCCACAGTAATTGTAAAAATTATTGGTGAAAAGGTACAACCTTGCCTACAGGCTTGTGTGGGGCTGAAAAAATCAGACCAATAACCGTTATTTTGAACACATACTAGGGGTTCTGTGAAGAGAGTTATGGCCATGCCGATAAATTTAGGACCTACGTTAAATAATGCTAGAGTGTAAAATATAGTTTCCCATTCAACTGAGTCGAAAGCCTTCTTGAAATCAAAACTAATTAGCAGAGCGTTCAATTGGTCTCCTTCACATTTATCTACAATTTCCATGATTTTTAGTATATTTTCGGCAAGCATCCTGCCTTTCATAAATCCAGTTTGGGATTTATGTATATAATCCTTAAACGCAACATGCAGTCTATTTGCTAGAATTTTCCCTAGTATCTTATTATCCATGTTTAACAGCGTAAGGGGTCTCCATGACTTCAGAGATAATACATTCTTACCGATTTTTTCTAAAAGTGTAATGATGCCCTGATGTGCTGTGAGGTGTAGCTTTCCCTCACTGACAATTTCGCTATACAATTTAAATAGAAAGTCTTTTAGTTTCGGGTAAAAGACTTTGTACCATTCAGCAGGAAAACCATCCGTAGAGGGAGCCTTAGAATTTGCCATGCCTTTTAGGGCAATGCTAATTTCACTTTGTTGAATGTCACTTTCTAAATATTCCCTCATATCCTCACTGATCTGTGGAATTTCGAGCTTGGCCACATAATCATGATCAATCTCTCCTCTAGTCTTATAGAGGTCAATATAAAAGTTTTTTATCTCTTTTAAGACCTCTGTATTACCTTCTATAATTTGTCCCTATCTATTTTGATTCCTATACAGATTTTTACGCTGCGCTTTCCATTTTTCCATGCTTAAAAAATACTTCATTGGCATCTCACCTAACAATGCCCAGTTTGCTCTGGCTCTGACTGCTGCTGCCCTAGTCTTTTCTTTAACTAGTTCATTTATATCATGCTTAACCAGTCTAATTTGGTTTTCAGTATCTGTGAAAACTGTTTCAGTTTGGGCTTCTAGCTCCAACTCTTTTAATTTCTTTTCTAACGCTACTGGCTTATTCCTATTAGATTTCTGTCTACGTGAAGCATATTGAATAGTTGAGCCTCTGGAAGTTAATTTGATAATTTCCCAAGTGTTTTATATGAACTAATTGGTTCTGACAGTTCTATCTCCAGTAAATTATTAATTTTCTCAACATAGTCTTTATCATAAAGCAGGGAGCTATTCAACTTCCAGTATCCTGGTCCACGTTTAAAGGATTCAATTATTAGCTCCACTGTGGCCATCAAGTGGTCAGACCTAAAGCCAGGTTGTACTTTGACTCCATTAATAAATTCTTCCAGGGTATCACTAATGAAAATGTAATCCAGACGACTAAAAGCCAATGTGGGTTTATATCTCCTCCATGTAAAACCTGGGGTTTCTTCATTAAAATGTCTCCAAATGTCAATCATTCCGTTTGTCATAATATAGTTACCCATTTGCCCAGCCATTTTGTCATTATTATATACAGTACCCTGTCTATCAATCTTTGGATCAATAGCGAAATTAAAGTCACCCCCACATATAATACCATCAGGTGTAAATCTATCTATATTCCTAGTAACCTCCTTAATAAAATCTTCATCATCTCTATTTGGCACGTAAACTTTTACTAGAAGAATTTTCTTGCCAAACAGGGTTGTATACATAAGTAGATATCTACCTAATTCTGACCTAATGACATTATCGATCTCAATGTTCAAATTTTTGGCGAACAAAATAGCAACACCTCTTGCATTAGTTTTCCCATGTGAGAAACAAATCTTTTTACCCCACATTGTTGACCAAAAACACTCATCTACCTTATTATCCCTAGAGTGTGTTTCTTGTAAAAACATTATATCAGATCCTTTTTGATGTAGAAAGTAGAATAATTCTCTTCTTTTATTCATTTCCGCTATCCCATTGACATTGAATGTGGTCACTTTAACCGTATCCAGCATTTACCAAACTCAGTATTACTAAAATAACCTTTCCCCTATGGTATACTTTCTGCTCCATTGCCAAACACGAACTTAAGATTTTTATATAAAAACCGGACCAAATTACATTTTTACAAAATAGAATAATCAACCTGAAAACAAGTAAAATATAGATCATTTTATAGTACTCACGTAAATTTAATATGACGAACGGTAATTAATCAGCTCACTCCTTTGTGGCGTAAGGAAAGCAGTACAATTATAATAATTTTCAAATCCAAAGTTAGTTCGAAGTTCACTTAGGTCTGTGCTAGCATTGGGTTTGGTGTTATTCTTATGTTAAAACTACTAAACTAAACCCGTGAAAGTCACAGAAACTGGAAATGTTCTGTTTGGTAGGTCTTGTGGTCAACCTTGTTGTGCCACCAACCTGGCCAGGGCTTCTTTGGTAACTTTGTCAATCATAGCAAACCTCTTCTGTCCCAGGTGAATACCCCCAAATCTTCTAGTAACAAAAACTGCCGTATCCTTCATCCCTCTATCCAAAAGAATCTGTAGTATATGTTTGGCTGCTCCATGCTCTCCAGCATCATTGTAACCTGTAAATTGCTTTACCGAGTAGGCAAGCATTATATGGTCAACATCAGGGAACAGCTGCCTCATACGCTGGTATGCCATTTTCACTGCATTGGTCCCCTTGACCCTTACTGCCGAGGCATGAAAAATGCTGCTTTTCTCCATCTCCTTGTCAGACATAACAAAGTCAATATTGTCCAGATGTACTTGTTTTGCTGAATCCACCTCGAAAGTTTCTCTCACACTAGGTAGAGTAATGTGGGATTTCTGTGGGATTTTATTTAGGTAAAGTACTTGGTTTTTGACTTCTATCATAGTTCTCTTTTCTTTTTCCTCATCTGGTATTAGCTTATTCGCTTCTTTTACCATCCTTATACGTTCATCTCTTTCCCGCTTTTCTGTTAGCTTTGGTTCAGGTAACTGTTGTCTAACGGTATAGAATTCATCCAGATCATTCTTTAGGCTGCTGAGATTCTTAGTGTGTTTGAAGATTTTTTCTTTTAAAGCATAACTACACCTAATGACCATTGGTCTAGGTTTCACTCCTATTAACTTGCCCAGCCTATGTGCAACTATAATTTCAGTAAGTGAAGTTTCCAGCTGCATCTTATCCTTCATGAAGGCCCATACCTTCTCTCTTGGATCCTCCTCTGATGTGTCTGGTGTAAGCCCATGTATGACTATATTGTTGGACATACTTCGTGCAGTGAGGTCCACAATCTTATCTTTGTTGGCTTTAATTTGATTGTCATGTACTTGACTGAAACCTTTTAGTAAGGCTATGTCATCCACCGAGGTGTTTGTTGTATTTTCAAGCACAGATATCCTTGTCATCAAGGCCTTTTTTCAGTAGACCAGGTTTCTTCCAATGTTTGGACTTTATCAGCTAAATTGTTAACAATACTCAACCCTGACTCTAAATCATCCACTCTTGCTTGTAACTCTTCATTTGCTTTTTGAAAGGCAGCTAACTTCAGGTTTAGGCTTTTGACCTCTGAGGATAACTCTTTACCCAGCATTTCAAACTTCAGATGGAAATTAGTGTTTATTTTGTTAATAGCTACCATCAGAAGGTCAAGCTTATCTGCCATATTTGCGTCTTTAAAGTGGTCCATTTCGATTACTGGAATCTGCAAAATCTCTTCGGTCTGGCAAGCAATATTTGTCTGAGTTGAAGGTAGATCCAGCACATCTGTACTATCTACAGCTATGGCTTCGGCTTCTTTATCTTCCACAATATCTAGAGTCTGTGAGGATTCACTCTGCACCTCTCTAGAGTCACCCATGTTTGTGGCTGGAATAAGCTGGGAAGGGTTCCTTTTACGTAAGTCATAACCAATCTGATTTGCCATTTTCCTTGTGTTTGCAGATATAGCACTCCTACTTGAATTAGTAACACCCACGCATGGAGACACTGTTTCAAAGGGATTGCTATCTTCTCTCTTAACACTGATTTAAACTATAATTGATTTAAACCAACGCTTCTGTAGATAATGTCTTTTGAAGATCCTCTGAAGTTTACGCATGCCCCTGGCAATAGGTTAATCAAAGGGATATCATACAACTTCAAACACAAATGCAGATACCATGTTTAAAGTTTCATTGTCGACTGACTATTAAGCTCTGGTTCAGGTTCACTGCACACTTGGTCCATACCATTGACATTCCGAGCGATAATGTAACTCATATCAGTTATTTCCTCAAAATAACTACCTTATCCCTGTTTTCACTGGTTAAAAGTAATTTCCGTATTATCTCATGCCATTCAAAAGTCCAACTATGCTCATGTTTTATAACGGTATCCTGTTTCTAATGCTTTGAAATCACCTTTTGAAGCATAGCCATATATTGCTTTCACCCGTCCGCCATGTTTTTTCCTCCCGATAACGGCAATTTTAGTTCTTAGTATTCTAGTTTTTGTTGTCCTTAGTTAGTATTGATCTTTGTTGTGTCATTGTGTTGTCTCAGATGGTCTCAGATCCTGTCATGTCTCCAGTTGGCAGCCATTCTAGTTACCAGACACAAAAGTTGCATGATCTTATCTACTGCAGTGTGCAAATTGTACGTGGTAACACATAGTACAGATTGGCAATTCTAATTTTCATAGAAACCTATGACCATTTATAAATCATCAGCTTGATATGTAATATTGTAATATTTAAACAAAGTGTATGATTTCAGAATTTATTGACAGTGCAGTATGCACCATACGTATAGCTATATATATCATCTCAGATTTAAGAACGGTGAAGACATTGAATATTAACATTCGTGAAAATGTGCGGCTTTTGTAAATAGTAGTATTGACTCATGGACATTACAAGAAGAACTCCATTAACAGTGAATTACTAATTCGGTTATCATTAACATCAGAAAAAAAAAAAAGACCAAATTAAATGAACACCTATAATAGATGCTGCTCCAGAAAGAACTCATGCAATTACGCAAGGATGTTCATTACTGAAAAAAAAAAACAAAAAAAAAAAAAACGGTGATCTGAATAATAAAGTTTAAGAGAATTGGCACATTACAAGTTCATTAAAGGGCATAACGGCACTAAGCTTCATAGTTTGTATATATAAATACCTCGTCTGTTTGCTTTTGCTCTTGTTTGTTTTGTTAATTTAAGGGGCAATCACCGATTTCCTCGGGAAATCAGTGAAATCAGTGTGTCTAGAATATAAGTTTTAGTTGTCGGTCGTGTACAATAGTACATGATGGGTAATGTAATCCCAACATTTACCGCATGGAAATTGTAATGTGCACATTATTAAAGATGATTGATTTCACTCATTATGTATTTCACAGAGCTACGCAACATTTGTAATCTAGTCTTCAGTTCTCTACCTTTTAAAATGTCTGAAAGACCTAACATGGCTGTCAAATATCTGAGGTTAAGTTTGAAATTATTCACTACAAGCCATGGGAGATTCATCACAGATGGAACGAAAAACAAAATAAGAAAAAAGATTCATGATATAACCTGGTCACCAACTTTGTCACATGTTCACTTTTGGAATTACACTAATAATGTTCTTTCTGTTAAATATTTTTTGATAACCTTGATAACCTCAAGAGTAAATCTGATAACGCTCCATGATCTATCTACCCCAGCTGCAAATTAATCGACCTTCACATGAATATATCGGTAAGAGATCATGTCCGTGAACCGCCAACTTCATCAAATACTCTTTCATTTTCAGCATGTTTCTCTTCGCTAATGGAGTAGCTTTGTAAATATTTGTCTGTGGTTGTTTTTGCATCGAATAATATCATGTGCTACAGGAAAGTAATTGAAACGAAAAGGGTCACAAAGCTTAGTCCACGATAGTCTGTGGAATTGAATGATGGATCTATGACGGGTAACCGATTGCTCATCAAATTGAATAATAAAGAAACAGGTTATGTTCAATTTACTTGTGAAGCAAAAGGCACAATTTGATGTTGCCATGTTGCAGATGTTTTAGTCTACAACACAATAGTACCTAAGAGCTGGTTGCTATCAGACCGCGTGGCATTAATTCATTCCTTTTAGGATAAAAGGTCACTCGTTATCAGTCAAACAAGGTGTTCAGAAGCACAGGGAATGTTCAAATCGAATCACCTTCTTTATTTTCATGATTGTCGCAGTTGCACAAAAGAATTGTTTCAAATTTGTAAAATAGTAGAACATTCTTCGTTCATTCCTGAATAGTGTTCTGTGCATGCATTAGAATAGAATGGTGTTTAATTGCCTAAGAATCGACTTGAGCTTCTCGTAAGAAGTCCTATATTAAATACAAACTTAAATCACGAAATACTCACTGTAAAGGTAAACGATGTGAATCGTCTGTAGAGAAAGGTCATTGCATTAGATAAAATCAACAGGCCTCATTGGACTCAATCTGAGAATGCGCGAGCGAATTCATTTTGCCTTCGAAATATAGATAGATTTACATTAGTGTGCAATGAACCATTGACAGAAACAGAATGCCTCCTGCACACAGACGGGACACTAAAGGGATTTAATGGGGTTTTCACTAGAATAAATTAGGTTCAATATAAGGATCTGTTCTGTTACACGTGTCTCTGTGGAACAGTAGTATCATCTCTGTCGCTTACACAGGAGATAGTGGGTTCTGATACAGCAATCCTCTTTTTTTACTTTAATTTTTTTGTCACTGAATTCAGCAAATTCAGTGAAAACATTTAGGAAAAACTTCATTGTTTCGGCCAGGACAAAAGATTCCATTCCAGTTGGAGTGAAATGCTGTTTACTTCATGTCACATGTCTTTCTCTGCTGTGGAAGAAACAAAAAAGTTGGCAGTGTGTTGTATTGATTACCCCACTGCGCGTGGAGTGGGACGTCTGGCATATTGATGCCGGCTCAACATTCAAAGTAAAACTGAGCAGAAGCAGTAATAGTTCTTGGATGATTCCCATGGATGATATTAGGGGGATATTCATGAAAAGACGGGTCTGTCTGGGTGAAAGTGAATGAAATGCAACTAAACCTTACGAAACTCTAGTGTTCTTCGCTGTTACTGGAGGAGAGTACTTTGAAATCATGTATGAATCCAGCTTTGACGTCAATAGCCTGGCACTAATTTGTACGTATCAGAGTATCCAGAGAGGCATTTCGGAGTTTATTATGGTAAAATTGTTGTCTTATTAGCTCGGTCCTATTTGCTAATAAGTTCTATTCTCTCTGTACTCGGCAGTATCAATATTACAAGTAATGCTTGTATATTCAGTTGGCACTCCAGTAACAGGACTCCACTTCTTAAGCTAGGTAGTGCATTAGCTGTCAAGTCTTTGGTGGGAACCCTAATGTGGGGCTGGTGCATATTTTATGTACCCTCTGTGAGGTCCTACTATTGGGTGTTATGTAGTAATGGGCTAGGCAGCTCTTTGCTGTCAGCATATGCTGCTTCTAAGTCTTTATGGTCTTACATTAAGGGAGAATGTGGTTTCCCTCTTGTATGCTTATGGTACCCTTATTAAGGCAGTTCTTTGGAACATGCCATTCAAAGATTTAACATAAGTCATTTGAAGAAAATAATGTCATAAGACATTTGTGAAATTTTAAGCAACATTCACCAGCCGATTAATGAGTAATATCACCCCAAAGATGAACCAAAGTTCCATTGAAATCAATGGAAATCTTCATTTTTCTCAAATTTGGGATGGTGAAACTTTTTGAAACTTTACAAACTGTCTCAGATGTGAAAATGAATATTTTTCAGATAAAAATATTGAATATTGAATCTCCTTCTATTTATAATTTACAGCTTTTTCAAATTTAGAGTATCAGCAAATCTCCCTAAAAGTTTGCATGGTCCACTTGGTTGTGAGAATGCATTTCAATTGGCTAACTGATCATGCTATTGATCATAGTTCAATTGGGTTAAACAGATTGACAATACAGCAAGTGTTCAATGAGGTTTCACTGTTTACCTTTTCTGAGGCAACACATGGCTTTGACGTCACGGTCCCAAAGAACTACCTTAAGGTAATCGTATAGCGTATTACCTTGCAAAATCCAGCTTCGGCATCCAAATAAATTTGGTCAGAAACTGCTGGAAATTAAAACACTTTTGACCAAAAAGTTTTGTTCTGTTAACAAGCAACATCAGTCCAAGCTTGAAATTATGGCAAATTCTGGCTATTTTTTTTCAAAACAAATTGAATAAACTACATTGTGAACGAAATCGTGACATTTTTATTTCTTGGTTCTTCTGCAGCAATTACTTAAAAAATTGATAGTAATAAACCCCTATACACTTTGACCAGGAATCTTACAGAAGCAGATTTAAAAGCCGATACACGGGACGAAAACACCCTGACACCAAATGCAGTGATCGGAAGCATCATTTGTTTTTTGATATTTACTGAACAAATCATTGTAATTCCGGTTGTCTGGAATGACAAAAGATTACAATCACCAAGTTGTCACTACATGGTTTCCTTGGCGCTGGCGGATCTCTTGTTAAGTGCACTTCCAATGCCAGCCTGGACGTTCTTTACAACGTTAGGCCAGTGGCCTGATACTTTGTGATTTATGGAATATCTTGGATCATTCCTTTTGTTTAGTATCAATATATACCATTGTTTTCCTAATCTTTGAAAGATACCGGAGTATCAAGGAACCTCTGAGGTATATGGCTAATCTCACATCAAAGCGAATGAAAATGTGGCTTGTGGCAATTTTGGTGTTGGGTTCTGTCGTAGGGACAACGTTCGTGCTCACTGGGCGTTACTTTTCTGACAGTGAATACACGGGTACTCTTCACGGTTGTATTTTTTACCGCACAAAAAGGCCGGGGTTAGGCATTATATACCCAATCATAGTTCTGGTGTTACCACTTGTAATCATCTCTGTGATTCATATGTTGATTAATCAAATTTTGCGAAAGAAGAGACTGTCAACAGGAATAAGAAAAACGTATGGTTCTGGTAACAAGGAGAAAAAAGACCCACTTACTGTGGAAACAAATGGCGAATCACCATCAACTAGAATCAACTTCGAAAACCTGCACGAAGGAAACAAACCAGTTTTACGAATAAAGACCAGTAAACCTTTATCTATGGAACAAGAAAAAGACAAAAAAAACTCTTCTGACAATAGCTCTACTTTTGGTAGCTTTCGCTATTTATTGGCTGCCTGTAGCATTGATTTTAGTGACTGAGAGGATTGTACCTGGAATGATTCATCCCAGATGGTTTGTAGTAATATACTGGTTATGTTATGCCAATCGGGTTTTTCACGATACACGCCTCTGTCAGATTATCTGACAGATCTTCATACAGGGAAGAGCAAAAAAAATTCATCAAAAATTGCCCCCAGTGGGTTTGGAACCCAAGACCTCTGGATCATGAGGCCAATGCTCTGCCAACTGTGCTAAATCACTATTTGGTTGTCTGTGTGAATCATTAAGGC
>JBCAUG010220720.1:0-34619 GCA_038406175.1 Haplosyllis leylae | reverse complement strand
GGCCACTGATACCCCTGTTTTGGACTTCTGGTGACGTCTGCCCTGGGTTTCAAAGCCAGGGTGGATCCCTCACTTGCATGCTTCCTCACCTGTGCATGATGGATTCCCCAGATTTACCTCTAGTGCAACACCTGCTGACTGTATAGAGGTCAGCATAGCAGCCAAGCCTTTTTGATCAACATACCTGTGGATGTGTCCGCAAGCATTGGTGGCTGTTTGGGGCTCGAACCCACTGCCGTCCGTGCCGCAAGCACAGCCTGTAAACCGTTCGGCCACTCCTAAGTTTTAATGATACTTTCCAGAACTGAGTATCATTCAGGAGTATCAGAGTGCTGATAATGAAATGTTGTGAGATTTGGCGGGGAACAAGATGTGTGATACTTCAGTCACGGAATTTTGCTTTTACAAAAGTTAATGGCACTGTAAAGCCTATGATGGTGCCATTATATACAATTTTTTTGAGCAATAATTACCAGCTTGACTAACATTTAAACTTTCAATGTATCACAGTTTCTTTTTAGTGGCAGAGGTTTTTTACTTTTGCAAAGTAAAATTTCATCTGCTTGTTGATAATAAGCATTCTTGTTTGTTGCTTGCCATTTCTGCGTGGCCTTTAACCGAGTACCGAAATGCTGTTTGGAACGAAAAGAATGAGGATGCAGAATGACGGAGAGTGGTCTGTCCTTCCTGGCTGGTCCTTCTTCACCCTGCAGGAAGTTCAATAAATTCTGCCATTTGTGATGATTTCAATAAATTCTGACTCCAGTTTTTGTATGGAAGTCTATGAGAAACTTTTTTTTTATATTTTAAAATCTGCAGGAAATGTTGTAATATCTGCATGAAACTTCTTTATATATAATTGTAGATATTATGAAGGACATCTTAGCTATGTTGAGACTTTTCAAAATTTGTTTCATATTTTGAGTACATAGTGATTCAAGAAGTTTCATTCAAATATTGCAACATTTCCTGTAGACTTTAAAATATAAAAAAAAAAAAAAAATTCTCATAGACTCCCATACAAAAACTGGAGTCAGAATTTATGGATTTCTTCGCAAATGGCAGAATTTATTGAACTTCCTGCAGGGTGTGTCAGCTTTTAATGTGCTCAATTTCTCTCTTCGGGATACAATGACCATTACTACTTACAATTGTGGGTTTGGGTAGGGTACGTCATTGGGTCCACCATGTTGTACCCTGTAAGGGTTGTGAATCTCTGACGTGGATGCGCAACCGTTGCTGTGGTCACCAAGTCTGCGCACTTGGAAGCCGTGCTGTTGATTCGGGTTCAAACCAGTAACATTTATAATCATTTCCAATGGTCCAGACTGAAGAAAAAACCAATTTTTTAAAGTCTTCGTGATGTTACTGCAGCGACTGCAGGAGGAAAAATCTTTACTACACTGTACAGTCACAATTTAGTTTTCGATAAATGTTTTCAATGACTTCAGCGCATTCATAGGCTTTTTTTTAAATTGTAGAATAACTATCACAGAGCCAAGAACTCGACGACTTGCTTTGAATAGTGCACACCGAGAATATTGAAACAAACATTTTTGGTTTGAGTAACTACTTTTGTTTCTTTACAAATATATTTTTAGTAGAATATTACAAGTCAAGGATGACAAACTTACGCCAACTACAGGTTTTATTTGTCGCAGCTGTACGAGTCCCCTCACATTAAACCGACTTCCCTTTGGATCCAGTGTGCACATGGCATAGTCATAGGCAGTTATTGGATAAATAACAGTGGGGTAGCTGAGTGTTCCGAAAGGTCCTATTTGTTGCCCTGCCGAATTCAGGTTATACAGTTTTTCCTCGTTGCAATTAGCCATGAATTGAATTTTTGACATTAACAAAGATTCTAAACAGGTTGAAGTTAACATGGAATCGAATTCCAGTTTAGCAACAATTAAACTGTTTTGCCAAATTTATCAAAGATTTGGATTTATCAGAAACTGAATAAATATTAAATTAAGAATTTGTTTGGAAAGCAAAGATGTAGTATTACAGGAAGTGGTATACATATATATATTTACCAACACCAGGTTGTCTTACAATACCAGGTTGAATCCCCAAACCAGGCTGTCTGAGCCCCGGACGTTGTCCAAAAGGTTGAGCTCCTAATACAGGTTGTCTTGGTTGTTGTCCAAAGGGTCCACCTCTAAGTCCAGGTTGTGTTAGTCCTGTTTGTTGCCCCAAAAGTCCAGCTCCAAATCCAGGTTGTCTCGGTAGTCCAAATCCAGGTATTTGTTCACCTCTCGTCGGAGATTCTGAATCGGACGGAGAAGATTGATCTGCAGGTTGTTGTAATTCTTCATTGCCCTGTGCTGTCCAGCAGGACAGGAGGCTCAGGGTCAACACTATCCCTGTGGCTACTTTCATGCCCGATTCAGTGTTTGACAGTGGTTTCTTATCAGGATGAGGTAACCCTGTCTAATATTACAGTGACGCAACTAGTATCCCTGAGAAGAACGAGACAGGCCTCTTCACACCTTTTCTTTCTTTACTATGGTAAAAGCAAATATTCACATTTGTTATATATAGAGCTTCATTCTTTTTCCATTTCCGTCGCAGAAAAAAATCTGTATTTATATTCATCACACACCTATCAATATTTCAGAGGAAGTCAATGTAGATTTTCTTAAAGTTATTGTCTGCTACACGTACAAATTCACAGGAGTAAAGTATTTTCCTAGCCAGGAATAATTCCAAGTCATAGACTTCATTTGTTAACTCAAAGTTGTCGATGACACAAAATACACACGCAAAAAGAATGGAGCAAACAATGAATGATGCATCTGGTTAATAATCCTCACTGGGGTGGATTTCGAAAAAGTAATAATGCGGTTTAACAACTAGACTTTTTGCGAGGTAATTCAACAAATTGTTTATTTTATGCTAGATGTACACATGTCACTTGAGAAATGGTACATACAAGGTGTGGAACACTTGTGTAATTAGCAAAGAACTTTTCACCTTTCCCCTCATTGTCATTGCGCGGCCAGACAAGATAGAAAAGAAAGACAATTCATCTTTCTCCTTCCTTTTCGAAGGATAGCATGTACAATACCCGATTTTTCATGTTGGATGAGTTTAATCGTACCGATCCAGACTGAAACGAGCAAAAAACCCACAGACAATGAAAAAGGAAAAAAAATGAATTAGTCACCAAGTGTGGTGAGCACTTTCACATATCAGAATCCACTGGTTGATCGCACATCCAAAGATGACATTCAAAAGCTTGAGTTGTGAGAGTCCTTTTATTTCACAATGTTTTTTCTAAGCAAGTTGATTAGTTGGCGAGAAAGTTACTCTTATTTTAAATAGAACAATTATTTGGGATTTTTCTACTCGAGTCTCTTAGCTGAAGGTGTTCAGGTAACTGAATACTTACTCTTGTTACGAAAACAGTTTTCAAACACGGTTTTTGTTTGTGACTTTTCACTTGAGAGCAAAAATTATATTCACATATTCATCCAAAATGGAATTGATGCTCTTTACCAATTTTGGTTCCATCAAAATAATATTAGGAAACCAATTGTTGTGCACCCAACATTCTAGTTTTTCACGATAAGTATTTCTGTCATATCTGACAGATTTAGAAGTGCTTCTCTATATGTTACTCATTTAATGAAGTATACACATTCTCGCAGTGGTCAGTAATCATAAATAAACCGCCCTAGTAAAATTTGAATTGTGATAATTCTTAAAAATTGCTTTTTATTTCTGACAGATCTGTCAGATTTTCTGATAGTGAAAAACCCGAATAGTATGAGACGAAAATTGCAAAATGATTACACCAGGTAATTATGTATTCTCAGTGAGTCCAATGACACAACAACCGAGTCGCCTTCCAGCATTTCCCGTCGTTCTGCTTCCAGCATCTCCTCCACGTCCAAGATCGTCTTCTCTCTCGTGTATCTGTGGAGTTGTTTTATGGACAGGATTAAATTTGCATTTGAGCCAAATTTAAATTTAAGACACGTTTTGACATTGAATAACAATAGAACTAAATAAGATTCAAGATTTTATACTGGATTATAAGCAAGAAGGCTTGAATTTTGGTTACCATAACAACTAAATAATTGATAAATACAGGATTTTTTATGGCACGAAATTAGTGCAAACCAATATCAGTGTAATTAGATTGTGAATTTGGATGTGTAAGCTATATTTTAGTTTCAAACGAAGATAAAAATAATATTTATATATATGTGTTGCGTAAATGTTGACTAATTCAGAACGAGAAATAGGTATCAATTTCAAAATTTCAATCAATTTCTAATATCTGCTTTATTTATGTGTTTTTTTACTTGAAGTAAATATGAAAATGTGCAAAATTTACAATACAGTTCTGATTTCCTGTTCAAATGTTCAGTGCTATATTACTGAATTTAATATGGCCTAAAAACTGAAATGTTACAGTTCAGCAGGTGTCATATCTGCATTGGTTTTGAGACTAAATAAAATCAGGAAAGCAACATTGAAGACTTTAGAGACAAACATTGTAATATTTAGTCATTTTTACACATTCTGATATGCATTTAAAGTAAAAATAAATGTCCCAAAAGAGAAATTAACATGATCAAAGTTTAACCAGAAAATGATACCCATTTCTTTAATTGTAGACACAAAAGATGAAAAACCAGACAAAAACTCACGTACATTGGTATAAATTTCATCTTCCTTATTACATAAACAAAAATGTTCAAGTACCAATTTTTACCAACACAAATGCACATTACTAAACTGAGTCCAAAAAGTGAACTGGGACATGAACCAATCTTTTATTCTCCAAAAAATTTCCGAACTAACACAGTAGCGTAATAGATAGCGTGGTGGTCTCATGCACAGAGGGTTTCCAGATGGAATCTCATTGGAAGTAACTCAACTTTTTTGCCGCTGAAAAGTTTTATCGTTTAGGAAAGTCTTTGATGCCAACCATGCCAACTTCGTCCAATCGTCTAAACTCTATTGCAGACCATTACTTAGGTAGCGCTAATTAAATTGGCAACGTCCGGTGTGTTTTATTATTCCAGTGATTGTACTTTTGAGTTGAATACTGTGATATTTGTGAGAAACACGACCAAAGAAAGTTTCATTCTGTGTAATCAAAGTCACCATTGCTAATGTTGAGCGGAGGAAATATAACATATGTGTCACGGGAATGACCTTTCTCTACTCACCACACCTGGTCAACTGGACCACTAGACTGGGAATCTGGTTGTACACCATTGCACCCACATCAAAGGCCTTTAAGACCATCATAATAGGGGTAGGCAATCCCTCCCTCTACAGGTATGCATTGGACACATCTTTGTGTCAATGCATACCTGTAGATGGGCCCCTCCAAAAACACCTATAAAAGAGGTTGTTTATGCCCAAGTCAGTCAGTCAGTCTTTGGCTCCTGAGTTAACACCCTCCGAGAACCTTAACCATGACATCCATCCTTGACTATGCCTATGTGTCACCCCTACCATGACCAACATTGAACCTAGTTTTGTCATAACTTATCTGTCATCACTGCACCATACTGCAGTGACCTCTGCACTAAAGCCATGTGGTCTAATTGCATTCAACCATATGTTATTGAGTAACACCAGGTGATAGCCACCATCACACTACATGACTAGTAATACCACATCTGTTAGATTAGTTGTATCACACATAACAGCCCTGTTAGGATAAGATTCCATAGGTACATCAAGTACCAAGATTTAAGCATTGTCACCTGGTGGGCAGTCTTCACCGTACAAGCTGCTATGTATGTTGACTCCCTCTGCATCGTTATCCTACCCTGTGTCCACGACATATGCATACTCTTGCTCAAAGAACAAATACAAAACACCAGGAAACAATTGAGGTTTTTGAAACTGACACAAAACCTGACATTTGCATACATAGGTGCCTTTAGCCTGAATTGAACTCACAATCTTTGATTTAGAAGTCTGGTGTTCTGCTTTCTGTACTAATATGTTATTGCTTGTAAGTCTGAGATTTTCAGACCTTTACAAAGTCATGCTCTATTGATTCTAAAAAAGATCCAAATAAAATTCAGTTTGAAGATCTCCTATTTATGTCTGACTAGCACAGTATGTCGGGCTTCAGACTTCTAAACCAGTGATTGTGAGTTGTTACTTCAGTTCCCACTGGAGGCATTTTTATGTTTTGCTGAAACTTTTTTGAAATCCCTTGCACAAAAATGTCAGAAATGTCAGATCTGTATTGTTTGCAAAACCCTCGATTGATTACTTACAACCACCGATCTGCCAACTATGGGAAACCTGCCAGTGAGACTAGCCAATCTATCCTGAGCCATAACCAGTACATTACCATTCCGGTCTTCTTCTATGTTTCCGAAGTCCCAACATGTCTACAAAAATGAAGCCTCTTCTGAAAAAGAGTTCTCCTTTACTTTAGATCACATGGATTACACTTTTGATTTTTTTCTTGTCTAATTAGTTGAATTAGATTAATATGAAAATAAGAAAAACTCCAATGTTAGTCTCTAGCTAATGCAATTACGCAATGTGTGTGCAGATTACTTTTCTTCTTGCAAATTCCTGATCAGTACAAATTTGCTATGTAATTCTATTCAGCTCAACGTCTTCCAATTTAACGCGGATAGCAACGTTACTTGAAATAACATACAAAGTTTGTTTTGAAGGAATTCTTTAAACCAGATTTCATTTATATTCGAACTAAACTGGTCTTATTTTTACATGACTTTTTCTTATTGAGACGTTTGGGAGTGCCTAAATTCAATCAAGAGTACTGGATGAAAGTAATTGAAGTTGACGACAAACTGTACACCTTCTTCTTTTGTCTTGATGTGGGGCACCATGGTCTGTGTTGAGCGGGTTATAATGTCCTCCTGTCGAGGTACATCCATTGGTGAGATCCCCGTATGTGTGGACATGGATTCCATGTTTCGTAACGTCATCATAAGCATTAAATCCAGACACGTTGAGTCGGATCGCAAGTTCATTTCCAGCCCACCAGTCCGTCTGTACATGTGTACAAAAAGATTAATAAAAATCGATTGCGTAAATCGTTAATGTGTTATTGAAACATTCATCATTAGACTATGGAACAAGATTCTTACAGATTTGTGAATACCTGTGATTTAAGATCAAGCAAATTAGTGGTTGACAGACATGCGATTTGCAAAAAAAAAAGTAGAATAGACGAACCAATGAAGGACCTTATTAGGAAACTTTCCGGCTACATATTCCTGTTATTTTCCTATTGTGGTTTTTAATTTTGTGAAATTAGATGTATGGATGAATTAGACTAATTCATTGAATGACAGAAACACATTGACAGAAATTCATTGAAACACAAAAATTGCATATTTTAACTTGACTTCGTGGTCAATATGTTCATTGGGAGAATAAATAATCTAAATAATCTGCATTTACAAAATTTTGTAGAAGTATGTTTAGTGTTCGAGACTGAGAGGTGATCCCAAACATCACAAATTAAAATGAGGTTTTCTTAAATTACGAACAACATGAAGTTGAGCAATGCAACCACTTCTTTTCTTTTATTTCCTTTGCTATGTTTGTGACAGTCATTCTTAATTTTAATTCAGCAGAGTTGTAGAGTAACTTATGTCTTTATTTGTATACTAGATATCTGTACTAGGAAGATTCGAACATACCGTTTCTCTGAAATCAATCACTCCTCTTATATTTGGATTGACATCTGGCACAATTAAACATCTGGCGTTCACCGTTAGTCTGCTGTCTGTGCTTCCTGCAAAGCAGTTTTCATTTCGAAATAAACCACATCTCAGATAGATCTATTTCATTCTGTAAAATGTTTAAGGAAAATATCGCAAGCTATATTATGACTTATATTGTCTGATGTTTTGAAATATTTAAGAAATTATTAAAGAAAGGACGATCGGTCTTTGAAAACCGCTAGAATACTGGGTGTGATTTATATAGTTAAGAACTGATTAAGAACTCACCAGGAAATCTCACATCGTCGAACCTTTGACGTTTCTGCCACTCGAGTCCACATGATGTGTTCAACAAAATCAACAAATAAAAAATGATGGAAACTGGAAGACTAAAACCATCATCCATATTACTGCCTTTTCTATGTAAAAATAATGTTGATGATAGGTCTAATTCTTCATAAATAACAATAAAAAGCCATCAAAATCTGTCACCTGTGCCATGTTGCACACGTGATTTACAACTGCCCGACCAATGAAACACAAAAGGTCAAATACTACTGAGAATACCAAATTGGTGCGTCCATGCCCATGAGCATTACCACTCAACATATATTTAGGCACATATGGTCAATACAGATTCCATTTCAACAAAGTTATATATTTTTATTGTAATAAAGTTTCATTCACACAGCCGGTTCCAACTCAACTCAACTTTGCACACTTCTTTTTTCCCAATTTATTGTTGCTATTTCTCGGCATTAACTATGATCACACATGTTTTAGGTTATTTGATTTCATCACAGTGAACACATGGAATCAGGAATTGTGTGTTGTTATTATCGTCATCAATCGTGTTTTTTCTAAATAATACAAATCTGACATTTCTGGCATTTTTGTACAAACTTGACATCGAGGGTTTCAAAATCAACAAAAAAGTTGCCTCCAGTGGGATTTGAACTCACAACACCAACCATCTATGGATTAGAATTCCAATGCCTTACGCAATCAGCCACAGAGACTTGTATTGAACAGAATGTTCTAACTTTGTGTCATGCTCCACTTCACTTTTGGGACTTGGAATCATTTCAAGATTCAATACATCTGCCTTACCAACTAAGCTAGGCAGGAATCTGTTGGGCAGGAGATTTCTGAAGTGACCTTTGTTTCATGCACCACTTCATATATTGGACTTTGTTCATTTCTAGAATCAATAGAGCATAACTTTATAAAGGTCATGAAGATTCAGGATGGCAATTGAATATTTACTTGGCATTGGCCTGACAATCTGGAGGTCCTGGTTTCTAACCCCACTAGGGGAAATTTTTGACGATTTTTTTTGCTCTTCCCAGTGTAAAGATCTGACAGGAACCCCTATTGTGAAGAACTCAATTTTTTCAGCTTGATCAGGAGGTCGTGGGTTCAAACTCCACTGGGGGCAATTTTTGACGAAATTTATTTTGTTCTGTGTAACTTTAGGTCTGTCAGATAATCTGACAGAAATGCGTCAGATTTCCTTACCGTGAAAAAACTGATTGGTACATACACAATCCACATATCGCTGATCCAGTCACTTTAATCCAATTGAACTGTGGTCAATCACAGCGCATTAGGGTGGGCAATTGATCGATAGCAATCGAGTTTTCCCTAAATTATACGAAGTTGACAACGTTGTCAACTAAAGCTTACATGGAGAAGGGCAAAATAAATTCAGCCAAAAAATTGTCCCCAATGGGCATTGAACCCAGGACCTCTTGATCATCACTCTTATACTCTACTGACTGAAGTAACCACGTATGTGTTAGGCAGGAGATTTCTGAAGTGAACTTTGTTTCATACACCACTTCACATTTTGGACTCTGATCATTTCTAAAATCAATAGTCATGTTGACTTAGCGCAGTTGGTAGAGCATTGGCATGATGATCAAGAGGTCATGGGTTCAATCCCCGGAGGTGGGGGGCAGTTTTGTGGCTGAATTTATTTTGCTCTTCCCCATGTAAGCTGAAAGGGGCTAGAATCCCAAGTTGCGTGCAACCTCAGCAATAATGTATGATCAGTCTTGGTAGACTGAGAGGTCTATTAAACCATCAAAGGGGTGGTTATAAATAGTGGTTATAAATAATAATCAGAAAGATGAAGCTGCACCTCTACACAACATTTAAGTATAGTGTGGAGAAGAAGCAGCCAAGAACTTAGTATGTAGCTCTCTGACTGTGAACACTTGTGGTACTTTGAGTATCTGGTCAAACCTGACTATAATAAGGTTTTGTCTCTGGACAAAGACAAAGCTCTTCATTGGAAGAACCTGTGGATGTGTACCCTAATCAAGGAATAGCCTGCCATAAGGACTTGCAGTGAACTCTATATTGAAACTTTTGGATGTGTACCCTGTGCAACAGGAATGGCCTGCCAGTTTATGGAAGTGTGCCCTGTGAATCAGGAAAAGCCTGCCATAAAGGACACTTAATATGTAAGAGGTGGATTGTGAACCCTTAGATAGGTATAGCCTGCCACCAGAACTTCCTTACCTAGATGATAGAAGTGGACACTGACCTATTCCAGGGAGAACTATCTTCAATATTGTCTGTGGGTTGGAAAGGACTATTAACTACAGAACTCTTTACCTAGATGCCAGGGGTAGCTGTCTAACCTAAGTAGGAGACCATCTCCAGAAAGGTGTCTGTAGGTTGGAGGACACTCTGCTCAATAAAGAGGTTTGAAGTGAAACTCAGACCAGTAAGGACAAGAAATAGTCCAGTACTCTGGTTCTCTGATAAGGAGAATCTAAAAGAGAGGATATCTCACCCAGAGTTTGGACTATGGGCCCATGGTAACTCAAAGCCACAAGACTTATTAACAATACCAAGAGAGCATGGAAGACTCCTGTTACAGAAACATTATATGTTATACTTTGTCCGAGGGTTTTGGTGCAAGCATTGTGCCATAGTAATCCTCAAATCTGTGGTGTACTATGAGAACTAGTTTCTCATGTTTCTAAAGGTTATTTTGAGTTAGCCTGAAGGTAACAGATTATTAAATGCAATACTAACTTTTGTCAAGCAATAAACTGGATTGAAATTGTCTCTGAGTGTCTGAGTCTTTCAGAGCACGGTACCTATCAACAAAGATATGAACCTGAGTTATTAAAATACACAACGAGAAGTCCCAATACATACACAATGAGAAGTCCCATCTTAGTGATGAAATCTGCCCAGAAGAAGTAATCAGCATCAGTAATCATACCCTTGAGGGTTTCCCAACAGCAGCAGTAAAGTGAGTCCTCCACTGGTGTGGATCTGGTTGGTGACTAATTGTAGAGGAGAACAAAGCTGTCAAAGCCTTTGTTCACAATGTAATTGACAGGTTTCTTCTGCTTCTTTTAGCTAATTGGTCATCAACCAGATCCACACCAGTGGAGGACTCTCTTTACTGCTACCATCGGGAAACTCTGAAATGTCTTGAAATACTAGTAAATTCATTTGGACAGATTTCATCATTTGGATGGGACTTCTCATTGTGTATTTATTGGGACTTTTCATTGTGTATTTTAATAACTCAGGTTCGCATCTTTGTTGATAGGTACGGCACTCTGAAAGACTCAGACTATTGGAGACACTTTCATTCCAGTTTATTGCTGATAATAGTTAGTACTGCATTTAACAATCTGTTACCATCAGGCTAACTCGAAATAACCATTAGAAATATGAGACTTCAGTTCTCATAGCACACCACAGATTTGAGGATTACTATGGCACAATGTTTGCACCATAATCCACAAAGTACAACACATAATGTTTCTGCAGTAATATATTTCCGTGCTCTCTTAGAGTTGTCAGTAGATGTTGTGGCTTTGAGTCACCATGAATCCACAACCCATGCTCAGGGTGTGATATTCTCTCCTTTAAGTGTTTCTTATTGCAGAACCAGTGTGCTGGACAATTCCTTGTCCTCATTGGTCTGAGACTTACCTCAAACCTGTTCATTGAACAGTTTGTTTCTCTAACCCACAGACAATGCTGAAGATGGTTCTCCCTGGAATAGGTCAGTGTCCACTTCTATCATCTAGGTAAGGAAGTTCTGGTGGCAGGCTATACCTTATCTAAGGGCTCACAATCCACCTCTACATATCAAGGGTCCTTTATGGCAGGCTATACCTATTTCACAGGGCACATTTCCATGTTCTGGCAGGCCATTCCTGTTTCACAGGGCACACATCCAAAAGACTCTTAACATAGAGTCCACTGCAAGTCCTTATGGCAGGCTATTCCTCAATTAGGGCACACATCCATAGGTTCTTCCAATAAAGAGTCTTGTCTTTGTCCACAGACAAAACCTTACTGTGGTCAGGTTTGACCAGATGCCCAAAGTACACAAGTGTTCACAAAGAGAGCTACATACTAAGTTCTTGGCTGCCTCATCTCTACGCTATACTTAAAGGTTGTGTAGAGGTGTAGCTTCTCCTCCCTAATTATTATTCATAACCACTATTTATAACCAGTGACTTGATAGACTTGTCAGTTCATCAAGGCTGATCATTTATCATTATGAAGATTGCACGCAACTTGGGGTTCTAGCCCCTTTCATCATCAACTTTGTATAATTTACGAAAAACTCAAATGTATTCTGATGTCCATAGAACTTTCTTAGAGAAATAAATAAACACTTTTGAGGTGTACTAATATGTAAATTATAATTAGAAAGAAGTATATTTTAATCCAAAATATTTCTACTTTTAACAATTAAAACAAAGGGTAAAGAAATTTCACCATCCCAATGTTGACTCCCCGTGTTACTATTTTGTGTCCGTTACAGTCAATGACATTTCAAATTATTCCAGGACAAAATCCAATTTTAGACAACACGTCTGATGGCAGTATAGAAAGATGATTTTTTTAAAAAAAATTACATGTATATTTTGAGCTATCATAATACTGAAGTCAGACTTCGGACATTATCTTTAGCGTAGGTTGAAGTCAAACCGAAATCACCCCCAGTTATCATTACTCAATGGTAAAGTGGACTCAAGACTTTTATTCACCAGGAGATCCATCCCTGTACTTCATGTGGTCACTACAAGGAGTGTTTAAATTTGATCAGTGTATGGAATAAAAAATGTGGTATTTTAAGGTATGATTTCTGATTATGTAGGAGCATCTTGTTTGGTGTGCCATGTTTCGTATTAAACATTTTGAGAACGGTTTCAGGAGAAACGGGAAATATTTCAGATGGTGTGTCGCCATAGGTTACACGTTGGCTGTTAAGTATATTGTTGGTAAGAGTATGATCGTCTCCACCATTTTCTTTGCAATTATATACTCTCTGAATTCTTTAGAACTTAAAATTCGTCAACTATAGATATGACGTAATAATACCTATTCACAAGAAATTTTTCACAAGAAGTTTTTCTGGTGAAAACCATAGCCCTATTCCCCTCGTTGGTGACAATTTATGTTGAAAAGAGTCTTCATATGAAAAGATTACCCGAAGAGCAAGTTTATTTATTTGTCGAGCAATTTCAAAATACACAATCGCTAAAATACAGGACACCTGTATTTTGTACATTTTAGAATTCCATGTGACCCAGTTTGTTAGCAGACGCCATTCCCTTTCCATATTATGTCTACTGAATTACCATCACTTATTTCATAAATTACTAAACAGAACAAATATATTTTCTAAATGCTGATACCAAAACATATATCTTTTTACACATGTAAACCTATCCTACCTAACCCAATTCATGCTTTCAGGGTAAAACTGTGTATTGGATCCATCAAAATGTCAAGACTTTATAGCAAATACATCATTTACTCGTAGCACAAACTGAAATGCTTAGCCTATCCGAACAAAAATTTTATCAATACTATTGCAATAGTACAAAAGCTGCGACTTTAATGAGGTCACCAATACAGGTTGTTACCTAATGCTTAACTAAGAGAACTTGATTCATTTCTCATACTGCATTGAAACCATGTACTGAAAGATTGCTTACACAGTGTATTGCCCCTTGTCCCATTTTTATTGTTTTAAAGTACATATATACACAACACAAAAGTCCCTGCGAATCTGCTAATGATTCTTCTATTCATCTCTTCGCGCAAAGGGCCTGCTCGGGAAAGTGCACGGTGCATCCATGAACGCTCATGATGAAATGTTGTTGAAAGTGTAACCAGGCATAGATGTACTTCCGTTTTGATGAGGAGTATTCGACAGCTCTCCCTGCATTGTGTCATAGGTTCTTGGTATCGCATCCGAGGTAATTTGAACCGTGCCCGACATTCTGCTAGAATCTGCGCTTGTGATGGATACCCCAGGTGCTGCTAGCTGCCCGGCATTACCGTTGCTGACTGAACCAGGTTTAAGACCTCCAATGACAACGCTGTATCTTTTATTCGGATCAGAATCACCATTTTGTAGAACGCTTGCTGTGTTCGAATGCAAATCGTCAGTTGGCGCGCGAAGAACTTCCGGTTTAGGCTGTTGCGGTTGATTGAGTACTTCTTTCTGCTTTATCAGTGGTGAACTACTCAAGATGGAGGAGTTTGATCGAGATGGCGGATCCATTGTCACCAATTTAGGCTGCTCTGTTGGTGCTGAAGATTTCTGCACAGACTCTGTCGCGCGCGTTGTTTCCGGAACTGCCGCTGCCAGCGGTTCAAGCATCGCTACGTATCGCGGTTCCTCGTCATTCTTCGGCAAGGTAGGCCTAATTTTGGGCATGGTCGTCGGTTCGGCGAGTGGCAGACGTTGTGCTGGAGGAGGCGGAGGTTGTGTTACCTTTGGTTCTTCTGCATAGGTGAAGTGTGGCTTTGATGTGTAATCTATGTGATCTGTGCGCATTACGACGGGGTACTTTGGAGCGAACACGGCCGCACTGTGACGATCTTTTCCTGAGTGATTTCCTGACGAGTTACTGGTATAATAGCTTGATTGATCTTTTCCGATACGATTTTCTATTGCATCGTTGGTGTAATTGTTGTAATTGCTCATCTGATTCTTCTGCGGATATGCCGATCCGTTTGTAAGCGGAAGATTTCCGTTCGGATAGAAGGGGTCGGACATTGGATGGTATCTGTTGTGAAGATACGGATAGCCAGGGTGTTTGCCATTAACACCATTACCATTTACCATTTGTTGTGAAGCAACTTTCTACAAAACAAAAACAAAGACGTTAATTGTTAAACATTCCTGATGTAATGAAGGGATTTCAAAACCATTTTAACTTAAAAGTATACCCTTTTGTCGCCAAAGTGTAAAATATTTTAAATCAGTCTAAATTGTGGAGTTTCCTCCAAAAGGCTTCGTAAAAACATTTTACTTCTTTATTATTATTGATATGCGACTCTACAGTACGGTTTCATTTTATATCTAGAATACATTACATTGTTAGAAAACAAAGCCACAAATGTCGGGCAGTCTTTAATATTAATTTAAGTGGATGGTTGGAGATCTACATTTTAATAAGAAAGAGAGTAGACAGCCATAGAAATTGCTAGTTTTTCATATGATATACTTACACTTATTGTGCAACAATCCGATTTAAAACAATAATGGAAACATTCTTTGTTTTTATTTGTACATTTGTAAACTGCTTATTGCTGGTTCGTTTGGAGTCGGCTCAGTGATTGATTGAGGGGACCAGGGATTTTGGGAAATATGCTTCAGCACTTTCATGATAAATAGGCCTACTTCAGGCTGCGGTCATTGGTAGGAATTGGTAGGCATGTTGTGACTTTCACAACGTCGTATTTTTATTACCACCTACGTACTCAGTACAATGGAAGATAATGTCTTCATCGCTGTCTGTGGTTCTGTTCAGGAGTAGGGAATGTCTTGTCCAGGTCCTGTGTCTGGGGTGGAGGGAGGTGAAGGAGGAGGTTATCCCAACCAAGTGCCCTACCCGTCCCTTGGCTAGGTCTGGTCTACATGATGTGGAGGGAGGGGGAGCTGTGATCAGTGTTGCCTCGTAATGTCAACGTGAGGCTGTCTTGTTACGATTGTAATTCTCTTCATACTTACACGGGTGGCACAGAAATACTGCCCGGAACCATTTATACGATTGAAACAGGATCACAGAGCAACGATAAACCAAACCCAGTAATTTCAAATAGATCCACCACATTTCTAATGCGATTCAAAACAGGACTGTAAAAACGTTTTAGATAAAAACTTTATTACAAATGCACAATTATCTCTTTAAAAACTGGTATGGCTTCTTTAAAATTTAGAAATGTTTTGTCATGTATTTCTCCCTTAATTCCCAATTCAGAAGTTGAGACCAATTGATACTGTACAAGCGGTTATTCAAAAATCTTAAAAGTACTCATGTCTTGATTATGCAACTAAAACGCTGTACAAGCCTCTGCTTAAGAACAGGATAAAATATGTATATCACAGTAAAAACATATGCAAACATATCCTAAAACTGGGCTACAATCTCTTTGAGAAAGAGACGTTTTGTTATGTATCAATAACATGACCAACATTGCACATATATCTTGAACCTCTATGGTATAGAGATACCTTTTTTTCTGAAGATTTAAAATCTCACAACAAATGAGAAAAATGGTCGAAGTATGTTCATGAATTTGGCAGGACACCAGTTCTGTACATGCTTCACAGAGCTAATCTATTCCTGGATGACAAAATTGTTAGTTAATGTAGTGAATAGTCGGTGGGTAAGGATAATTTCTTCCATAGACAACAACAGGTTTTCCTTTAGGTGGAAGTTTTGTGGGGTACACTCCAGGTTGCTTTTGTGGATAACCATTATTTCCTTGAGCAGAGTAGCCAGAAGAATTCGAGGAAGAGATTCTCGGATAGTTTGCATAGATGCCAGGCTTCTTTGTTGGATAGCCGTTATATTCGGTCGTGTAAAAATTATCATATCTGTGCTTTTCGTTATATGGGTAGTTGTCGTCACTGTCCCTCTCCATTGCCTACAAGTTGAGAATACAGCAGTATGGGTCAGATGTCGATTCCAAAGATCTGTAGATTTTCGAAATTTAATTGGAATTCCTACATTAATTTTTGAACTCAAGTAATTTTCACTCTAATTAGCATGCAATTACGAAGTCAAATATTAATAATTAATAATTAGATCTAGATTAAAAGTTTCTTGTGAAAATTACTTTGGACTACAGTCATTGAGGTTAGAATTTTGGCCATGTGAAAAGCTACAAGAACATTCGTCATCATTTACCAGTTCTATCAATTCTTAGTTCCCTAGCCCTAACACATTTGACTCATATTTACATGTGACCTAACCAAAGACAATGCATCATGACCTAGAATCATTGCAAACCTTTGTTCATCAAAGATTAAAAGGAGACAGACAAAAGTTGGACAAAATCCATAAAGGAAATAAAAACCCATTTGTTCTTGGCTGAAACGCTACATGAAAAATACAATGAAATTAAATTACAAACAAATTTGCAACGGATGCAAATAAGACTTTAAACGAGGATGAATTCATGCATATGCAGACAATTTGCACATTATCGTGGCCATGTATAATGCAATCATACCGACTATAGCCGAATGGATTTCTCGATTGATCCGTTGCCTGAAGAATCACTGGTACTATCTCTATAAGTGACAATCTGAAAAGTTGCAATCACAGCAAAGAGAAAAACAATGTGCATTAATAAAAGTCGGATTATCAAATCTATATAACTATGAAAGATTAGATAAATTTACATTTTTTTAAAAAAGGAGAGCACTGAAGTTTAAAAAAATGTTTTATATGCTGTTCGATGCCTACTAATACAGCATATAAACTGAGACAAATAAATATATACCAAACTGTTTGCTATGATTGTTGAATTGAAATTAGACCGTGTAAAAACGTTTGATCTTGAAATAATATCTTTCATCAAAAAGAGATAAATGGAAATGTTCTAATTAAGCATTAGCATCAAGGATACGAAAAAAACGATGTCCATAGATTAGAGATTGCACTTAACCAAAATCGGCCAAGAAATTGGAGATTTGAAAAGAATGCAATCTACAACGAAGATTTTCATACATGTTTGACTTTGTTGCTCGTCTTCAGTACCTTAACGGTCTTTTGCCACGGGTCACCTGAGAATGATTCAGCAGTTTGTACAACTACCGGTTTCATAAAGTATACATATTTCATGATTCGGCGAACAAGTATGTGGGCGATCGCTTTCCGGTCACACCCCTATATTTGTTTGAGGAAGTGGGTAATAAGTTTGAATGATCAACATTTTTGAAAAAATTATTGTGGAATTTTCTACCAACGAAAAATAAACTCTCAAGAGGCAGTCATTACTTTTTGGAGACAAGTTTACAATAAATATCTCTGACTTTTTTTCCATTTTCTTTGGCCTTAATTTCAACGCCAATTTCACCAATGTGGTATTTCATTTTTAAATTCTTTGTATCGTCTAAATTGATTTTCAGGTATTCTGCTTGTGTAAACTTTCTGGTGTTATGATCAATGTTTAAATCGAACAATGGCGAAAAGTATTCATTTGCAGTGTTGTTAGATGTTTTCACAAATTTATACTGATCACCATCGTCTTTTTAATAAGAAATTTAAAATAGATCATGTACATATTCTTTTAGATTGTGTTACCCTTTAATGAGTTGGTTTATATTTAAGTTTATGTATTATAATTCTTTTTATTCCTATTTGGGTCAATCAGACGACAAACAACTTGCATTCACCATTCTTCATACATTTCATCCATTCCTATAGATTATTTTATTTTATTATTATTTGTTAAGAGTTTTAATCATTTAAATAGTTTCATTTTTGCAAATAAGACATCTCAATGCTGTGCCATTGACTGAAACCACAAGGTTTTGATGAAAGAAATCATCAAACTCTTGCAAAAAGGAGGCTTTCGGAAATTATCTTCTCCAATCAGACTATCCACACCAATTAATCCTCATTGTATTATTTCCAACAACAATTAACTTGTCTAGATGGCCCAATTAAGAAGAGCGTTCTTGGAACCTCGAATGATTTCTTGTCAATGTCAAACTGCATTTTGGTGGCTTTTTTCACAAAAATGCCTAAAATCTATTTCGCACTCGCCCAGTAGTATATCTTCTTAGAAGATACTCTAAAAGACGAATTTGAAACAGACTAATTTGACACTTGTTTAATTTATCGTTTAATTTATCTCAATTTTATGCTTTAAAATTACACTTGCAGAAGACCACATTGTAGCCTAACATAAGACCATCCTTTTTCCAGTTGCATGTAATTGATTACCATATTGGTGATTTTCAAATAGAGACAGTCCGAAAATGTCATCGTATCCTTGAAAGGTTCATCAGCGAGTACGTTTGGTTCTCCCAACACCAAGCTTTGCTATTTTAAAATTAGAGCCATTTCCATTCATATACAGTAGGCAATTGATAGTAATCTCAAACTGTTAATTTATGTGAAACACTTGTGGGTCCAACAATCACTAGCTAGCTTGGTTGAGTAAATATTTATAAATGAAATGCAATATTTACTGATTATCACCATGACCTATCAGACCAAGAGAAAGGAAACAGATGAATATAGCAATAAATATCACACACAATTTGGAGTAAATATAAAAAAAAACAAAAACATCAAGATGTAGTGTTCAGGAAATCCTAAAAACACACGTTGCTTAAAATGTAATAGTCAAGGTAAGGAAATCATGCGCAGGCATGTGTAGAAGTGCTCAGTAAAACTGGAACTCCAAATTATTGAAGACTCAAGTTTCTGCTAACAATTCAACAATTTCCAGCTTTACTGTTTGCATTCACAACATCGCTCCAGCGCCATGCGTTAGATACATAATGAAATCACCATGTGCATCAAACTTAACAACATATATTTCTTTACCATAGAAATAGATATATTATTTCTCTCCATAATTGTTGTGAGCTTGTAGTGTATCGCCAACCGAGAATCTTCCTCTGGTTTCGCTGCAGACGGGCATGTTTCTTTTGATAGGAGGCAGTGGACACTTATCCATAGGCAGAGGAGGCTGCCAAGTATCCATTGCCCAGTTGCCAACGGGAATCTGTGGCGTTGGTGATGAAACCATTGTTTGTTCCTTACTTTGATAGGCTGGGGGAGGGGTTCTATCAGGTTTATTTTTGGTAGCGGATGAGGTTGGTGATACACGGTTTAGCTTGCTTTCACTTCCGTTCATCAGCTACGTGTTGCATTAAATGAAGAGTTAACACCTAAGTTTTATTTGATATCTATCCATCATCAGCCTTAGTTTCTTAACAACAAGTTCTAGAATCAAATACGCTGGTCCTTCTAAGAGAGTGCCACTTCAACTTCAACGGCTAAGTAAAGACTTTCATCACCAAATTGAATTTACATGTACTCCTGTTACCTTCCACTGTTAGTAAGTCCGTTCCTTTTGTCCACCAAATATAAACATGTTTAGACTGCTACCCTATTGAAACTTTTCGGATATCTCGATCATTGTACAAGTGCTATATGCATTCATCGTGGAAAGCTCAAATTGGACTTTAAAATTTCGTTCTTTTAAGAATTGTTCATCACTACATTACTACAACATAAATGTATTAACATGCACATGCTGTATGCACATAGGTTAGTCACTCATTCCATGTGCTATTAAAGGTACAACACGCTGCACCTTGAAGTACAGAACATTTAGTAATTTTGTGATGGTTAGAAATGCAATATTTCCCAGCTTTTCCGTTCAGTGACTTCTCAATATGTAAAACATTTGATTTGATATTTATTTCATTGCTTGGTAACGTCAATTCAAAAAGCCAATCGCTTTAAGCTGATGTGACATTTACTCCTGATATCTAAATGTAAGTAGTCAAATGAGAAATCACTATCATGCTCGAACAGAAAAGCTTATACTAGATATTTTAGTGGATTTTTGTCACACCGGCGCATAAATGTGTCCGTGGATCCATGTCAGAGGTAATTATTCTAACAAGTACATACCTGTTTCTCTTCGTCGTGCTGTTTTTGTGATTTACTCTGCTCGCGGCACTTCCTGTAAGCGATGATGATGATCAAAAGAAGCAAAATGCCCGCGGCTATGGCACAGATCCATTCGATTGTTTCCAATACTGAAATAAAAGCAGAAATATTCAACCAAAGTGCTGAGTGTCTGTAATTTCTACGTGTCTCTGTATGATTACAGGTTTTAAAAGGACGTCAACGTTTTTTCCTTAAATTATTTAAAACTTACTCTTTTCTTCTTCGTCGTCATCATCATCTACCTCTGTATCTGAAAGAAAAGAGGGAAAAATCTAATTTTTGTTGACAACAAAGACCTCGCATCAATATTACCATTACTCGTACTTTGTACGTGGTCGGTAAAAATCTGCAAAATTATTTTTATGGTTGTTGATGAAGGAAGTAAGTCTTTAACATACCTTTTATTGAAGTAGCTATTGCATCCTTGTCTACGGGGAGATTACCAATCATGTCATCAGCTGCAGCCGCCTCTACTGCATGCCGGAAATCGGTCAAAGCTTGAGTTCTTCCGCTCCCTGTTGGTGATATCGTTTGTTGTGTTTCTACGTCCGCAAATACACTTCCAGGTCTGCACAGGTTTAAAATTTGGCATATTATTTGGATGGATTAATAAAACGGAATAGATGATGAAATTGAAAGCTTTTGATTAAAAAGTATTGAAAAAAATAGAGACGTCATTTGTTCCTCTGTGAAATTCTTGCTTGGGTTATGTTAACAACAAAAACTAACCGGAGTGCAACCACTTCGAATTGATAGCCACTAAGAGTTTGCTCGGACTCCAACTGAAAAGAAAAAACACAGTGTGTCAAAAAGAGATATGAAACTTTCAAACACATCATGTAGCTATTAACATAACACGGAATCTTATTCTTTGTGGAGAATCATCAATTTACCTGAAGAATTACTTTATTGGCAAGGGTCTGTGTTCTCTCATCTTGTAGGTTGCTGTACCAAGATTGATACACTTCATCCACAAGTCTGACACTCGCTTGTAAAGTGAGAATTTCCATGCCTTAAATAACAAAAGATTTCGATTAATTTAAACCACAAATAATTGCTGAAATATTTTCGTCAAATGCCATTAAAATCGCTGTTTATTTGAGACAGTGAATGCAGCTTATAGTTAAATAAATAAATAAGATCTCGAATGAAGAATTATAGTTATTGGTTTCACTTACATTATAAACCTGTCAAATAATTAATTAATTAAATTTATTTAGCTGATTTTATCATTTATTTCTTCACGGACCGGATATTTTGAAGATTTCAACCTTATTTTATCCAAAACAAATTAATGGGGAAACAAATATTCAATAGAAGCCAAAACGTGTGCAGTGTTCCAGTCAAGGAACATGCTGCTTCCAGATATAGTATCTAAATCAGTTAACCAACCAATTCTGGTCTCGTTGGTCTCATAAATTCAGAAAATTTAACAAATACGACAAAATGTTTAGAACAAAAGAAAATCTTAAAATATCTCACTTGTGTTACCTGTGATGACCTCCTTAAAAGTTGTCTACACAAACAGATTACGCAATGCATATGGCACAATCACTTTCATGCATAATAATTTTACCTGGTGGGAGTGGAGTTGGTGTTGGGCACTGCACATTGGTATTGCAGGGCTCCGCCTCAAAAGATTCTCCGGCCCCACACATGCCCTCTGTTGGGCATTCCCGCATCCTTCGACGACGACCCTCCGCGCCACATGTTGCACTGCATTCTGACCATGCGCCCCATTGACCCCATTGAGTTCCTGGAGGAACCATGCGACAGAAACATGCAAATTACAACATTGAAATGTGTGCATTTTCAAAGGATAGAATGCAGGGGGAAAACATGCTATTTTAAAGAAAACTATAACACAGAAGGCATGATTTCTGCAGGAGACATCCACGCGTGATCAACGAAATGATACAAAACGAAAATTGACGAAAGAAATTTTACAAAATAAAGTCAGGGTCTTGTCTTAAATCAACTTACGCACATCCACCTGATGATTTCACGCATTGATACATTCTACTGAGTGGTGATTTTACGTTTGATTGAACTCAAAGCAAAGGTTTCATTTCCCAAAGAAGATGAACATACGAAAAAGGAGAAAAGTTGTGATAAAATTACACACCTAAACCACATGATCTTACCTGTGCAGGACGCAATACATATGGGTTGGTCTGTGATAGCTGGTGTTGAATGGTGGTAATCAGGGAAATTATTCGTAATCCGTCCACCCTGTTCTGGCAGCAACAAGTAGAAGCATGAATCTGCAAAGTTTGCATTTGAATCCGTTGCGGCAGCAGGACGAGTAAACGTAATGGTAGTTCGTCCTGAAAGGATAAAAAAAGTTTAAATAGCTGATACTTGTGTTGCCGATAATCATGCAAAGTAAACAAGACTGCAGAAACAAAAATATCTCTGCTTTGTAAAATGTTCTGATAAGACTGGGAACAAGAAAGTTTAACAAGAGACGATCAACTAACCATTGTTTGAGACAACAGAGCTCTCCGTCAAAATGCTGCTAGCATCTATTGCTACTGCCGCAACTGACTTGCTAGTACCGATAGTCCTAGAAAATAAGGAAGAAAGGTAAAGTACGGTTTCAGCAAACTAGACGGGTTGTGATTGTTTAAATAAGTAAAAAGAGTAAACAGTTCAATTACAAATACTTACATGTCAGTAACGGCGTTGCCCCAGGCCAGCACAATATCCGAATTGGTCTGAAATGAAAGAAATTTGCGTCCAAAGCTAAATAAATCTGGAAACGTGCTAAGTTTACTTTATTAGGAATATTCTGCAAAAAAATATATATATATCGAACCACAATTTTTTCTTATACTTACCATAGCCCTGTCCTCAGAGAATCCAATACCATTCCAATTATTTGAGAGATCAACAATAGTTTCAACAGTAAATGTGATGTCATCGTTGTCATCATTGTATGTCCACCTGGCTTGAGTTCTACAGTTGTTATCGAAACTGCAGCTAAGTGGGAAACTTCCTTCGCATGGTCCTCCGGTTGGTACTGTTGGTTGGTCTACAATCAGATATTTAAGTAGACATATTTAAAATCTGTTTAATTTTGTGTCAAGTAAGGCTATGTTGACATTTTCAGTCCTTTATTCTGACCGTTTAAAAATGGGTTCAATACATTCCTGTGGAGCTGTTTAAACATGATGTTAAAAAGATCAAAGGTGCCACTGACAAAAATGGTTTGAAAAACGCTACGTGCAAACGCACCGTTAACCGAAAGGAAAATTCTAATGTTGAGTTGTGCAGCAAGATACAGTGGTATACATGTTTTACAATTCAAGGTCTTTAAACATAAACAAAACAGTTTGCATTTTCTCACCGAGAAATCTTCTCGTGGCCACGCCTCTCTGTGTCTGGTGACCGTGGTATTTGAGCTCGTCTCTGCGGTAGAAGTTTTCTGTCATAAATTCATTACGTTCCAAACCAGAAGCAGGGACGTGTATCTCCTGTCCGTACTCCTGTCCTCGAGCCCAAATCACATGCATGGGAGCCTGGGTGAAACTGTAGTCCGACCTCTCCGTGGCTACATGATGCATAAAAGATTAGAACAGTTCAAAGTATGAAAGCCTTGAAATAAGAGTTAGTATTTGACTGACAAAAAAATCACTCTAAGAATTACGCCAGATCTACTCTAAGAAACTGTGTTTGCAGTTGTGTATTTCATACCATTAATTTTTCTTCTAAACATGATGGTGGTGACGCCGTCGACCTCCCGACCCAAAGCTGCTGTCAGACTCTGAGTGCCACCGTAGAATTCATCGTGCCGGGGTGTGGATCGGTCACGCGTGTAGTAGTCGCCGACGCGAGCTTCGTTTCCTATCGCTGTTCCTATCACTATGTCAGTGCAGTCCATGGGATGTATAGCACCTAGAAAATATTTTTAAAAAAAAAACCCGTTCAAAGAATGTCCAATATAAGTCTCTTTTCATAGCCTTCATTTTGTAACAAAAAAGTATGTTTCTATTGTCAGTTTCTTTTAATATATTCCTCTTGCTGCGATCACTTACGTCTTTGTCCATTATTTCCACCTTCACCCTCTGGTGCTGGAGTAGGAAGATCCGGAAGACCAGCCTGTAATTCATCCAATCTCGTTTGTTTGACATCGAATTCATGATTAGCTGTTGTTATAGTTTCGTTAAGCATCATCAGTTTCTCCTTTTCAGCATCGACCTGGCCTTGTGCAACTGCAATGTATCGTGGAACAATAAGGAACACAATTCTTTGTAATATTTTAAAATCTGGCAAATAGATTGAACGATAGACACATAATTTCGCACCACTGATTGCCGCTTGATCGTTATTTCCTTGAGCAGTTGCAAGGGCTTGTTCTGCTGACGCTAGATCTTGCTCAGTCATTTCATATCGGGTGGTAGCATTCTGTAGTTCCTCGGCTATGGTTAGAAGTTCCCTGGCAATACTCAGAGCATCATTTCCATCTTGAAGGGCCTGGTGCCATTCCTGACATTAAGCAACAACCAAAAACTCAGTTATCCTGTATAAATTACTTTTTCTTATTTTCAAAATATCAAGAGAAATTTACATCTTTCAATTATTTACTTACATCGTATGATGCTTGGGCCGCCTCCTTCCTTCCATCTGTTTCTTCTTCTGCTCCGGCTGCAGCTTCCTCCTGTGCTACGTCGGCCTCGTGCAGAGTCGATCTCCATTCATCCTCCACATCCTCAGCGTGTACGTACTGCTGCCAGGCAGATGGTTCACTCTCTGCATTAGTCTCGGGTTCCACTTCAGCTTCAGCTGCATTACCAGAAAAAATAAGCCTGTGCATTTCCATTATTAACTTATTAAAGTTCAATTCATGATATGTTTGTGTTATACTTGGATTGTGGAATATTTTAATGTAATTAGACGTACCTTCTCGCATAAGATCTTCGAAATCTACATGTGCCTTTTCAAATTCCTTTCTAGCCATAGATTCATCCCATTCAAGTTGCCATAACACTCTTGTCTTATTCATTAGCACCTCCTTTGCGGTCATAAGATCCGCCAAAGCACTAGCTTGAGCGCTTGCACTCATATTTTGAGATTGAACATAGGCTTCCTCTTTTGCTTCAACTTCCGCTTTAGCTTCAGCATGGGTCGTTGTCTTGAATTGAACTGTAACATTTGCTGCATCTGCATAGATTTCTGCTTTGGCATGAAGTTCCTCGGCCAACATCTTTGATTTCTTCGTGTGATCCACCATTGCTTCAGCCTCAGATACTGCCATTTCAGCCTCAGCTATTTCTTGTTGATTACTACCAGCCTGTGCAGTTGACAAATTTACCTTTGCCTGTTCCAGGTTATCACACGCATGCACGTATTTAATTGAAACCTCATACAGAGTGTTCTCAGCATCACCAGCTACTCTCTCTGGTCTGAGCTCATCTTCTCCCGATCGACTGTCGGCCTCTTCGCTAGAATCATCATCAGAATGATGGAACCACCAGGCTCTTCCTCCTGTCGCTATCCCCTCTCCTTCTCCTTCTCCTTCTGCTTCACCCTCTCCTTCCGCTTCACCTAAATAAACATGAACAACTCAACTACCATTTGGTGAAAATACAATAAGATGTTACGTCGTCTGCAAATACTTCTTAAGGTTAGTACACTGGTAATTAATCTTGAAATACGAACCTTCTCCCTCTCCTTCTCCTTCACCCTCTCCCTCTCCAACATAATAGTTGTCATCTCTTTTGTGTTCTGTCCAGGTTTGAGTGATATTCGTTAAAACTTCTTTCTTGTGACTGTATTCTGCTTCAGCTGTGGCTAGGTTCATTTCTGCATTAGCCAATGCTTGATCAGCTGTCTGTTTATCCCCTGCATTGTCACCCATGTCAGCAATTTCTTTGTCTTCCTGGGCCTTTTCTACAGCCTTCTCGGCAGCCCACTTTGTAGCAGCGGCTCCCGTTAATTCTTCAACTGCTGAGTGATATTCTTCTGCCAATAACAACTCTTCTTCAGCAGCATGTTCTTCGTCCTTTGTCATATTTAAAACATGATGTGCATGATTAATTACTGTTTGATTTCCTGAAGAATTAGCTTCGTCAAGTGCGTGTTCAGCTGCTTTCCGTTCAGCCTCAGCCATTGCAAGGTATTTTCGGGCCTGATGTAAGATATCTCTGGCTTCTGCTTTGTATTCGTGAGGATATTCTTCAGCTTTACCTTCGATTTCTTCGTGTTCTCTAGTCAGGTTAGCTAGTTTTTCGACGGTCAGTTCTGCTTCCGCCCATTTAGCCAAAACTACCGTTCTTTGACTTTCGTATTCGGCTTTGAGGGTGGTCACATTTGCCATGGTTTCGTTTAGATTGTGTTCTGCTTCTGCGTTTCCTTCGTTTTCGGCTTCACTCTCTGCTTCCATTGCTTGATGCAATTCCCATGCCTTATCATTAGCTGCTGCCACGGCTTTAGCATATTCCTCTGCCTGTGTTAAGTAGACTTCTGCCTCTGACTCTACCTCTTTCACAACACCTAGTTCTTCCTTCAAGGCTTCAGCATTTTCTGTAAGTTTATCCAAATGGTACAGATTGTAAGCTGATTCAGACCTCCTCTTTTCAACTACAGTAACTAATTCTTGCACACTATTTTCCAGTTCTTCAGCTTGAGCTACACTAAGGTGTTGTCCATTGTCTTGCATTCCAATCTCAATGGCAATTTCTTCTGCTGCAACCAATGCCTTGTGTGGTAATGCAGCATATGACACGTCGAAAGTTTGGGCTTTTGTGGTGTACTCATCCTTTGCCGCTGTTAATGCATCCATATTTTCTTGAGTCTGTGATTCACTGTAAGCCATCTCAGCTGCAGCTACTTTTACAGCCTCGGCATGCAGATATTCAGCGGCAGTGTGAAGACTCTGAACAGCACTGAGAGCCTCTGTCCAATTCTGATGATTAGCCTCTGCCCGTGGTTCCTCCTCAGCCACCCAATCTGCAGTCAATTGAGCTTTGTATTCTTCCTCTAATGTATGGTGATAACCATCCACCCACTGCTCATGTAGAGATTGGGCTCCATCAACCACAGCAGCACCTGCTGGTGGTTTAAAATGTACTTTTGAGAGAGCCTCTGCCAAGGTATCTCCAACAGCTTGTCTTTCCCCTTCTCCTTCTGCGTCAGCTTCAGGTTCTCCCTCTGCTTCCGGTTCTCCCTCTCCACTACCACTACCTTCTGATTCATTCTCACTTTCGCTTTCCCCCTCACCTTGTGCTTCTACAGCACCTGCCTCAAATCTAATAGCAGCCATTAAGGCAGCTGAAGCATGGTCATAGTTTGCTTGTGCTGTATCTATGGCATCCTGTTCAGACTCTTCTTTGGCGGCTTCTAATTCCCTGTGGGCATCGATATAAGCTCGTGCTACTTCCTTTTTAATATACCCAGCTTCAGATTCTGGAATAACTTCAGGCTCTGGTGTTGAAACGGCACCTCTTCTAGCATCATTCCTACTGGCTAACACTTCCTTTCTGAGAGTTACGTATTCCATTTCAGCTGTTGCGTATTCTTCTAGCCTCTCATTAAACTCGGTCTGAGTAATGTTTCCATCTGCTAACTCTGCCATTGCCAGGTCACGTGTTTCTTCCTTGAGCCATGTTTCAAGAGCTAAATCTTTCAATTGCTCTGCTAGTCTAAGATAATTTTCAGCAGCATTTAATTCAGATTCTGCTTCAGGTTCTCCCTCTGTTTCCGGTTCACGCTCTCCACTACCTTCTGGCTCGCCTTCATTTTCACTTTCGTTTTCCCCTTCACCTTCCCCTTCAGGGTTATTTCTATTTAAATCTCTGGCTTCATCAACTAATTCATCAGCAAATGGTAGAAATCTCGGAAGGTACCATTCTGGTTCAAGGGGATCATGTAACTCTTCTTTAGCCACAGCAACTGGTTCTTTCAGATTCTTTGTACCTTCTGCTGCTGTTCCATACTGGGTTTTGGCATTTGTCAATTCATTTTCAGCTTGTGTGAGAGCCATTTGTGCATCTGTCTGCTGTTGTGTACCGTTTGCAGCTTCAGCATAAGCTTCTTCAGCTTGAGCAACCACTTCTTTTTTCTCGATAACATTAATTGCCTCCTTTCCTTCTTCCCATCGTTTTTCTACAAGGGCCTTAGCCGCCATGACGTATTCCTCGGCTTTTCCTAAACCATCCATATCCATAGCTTTAGAAATTTCTTCCGCAATTCTTTGTTGTATCTGTCCCTCTTTGTCGATTTTGAGAAGATCATATTCTGCGTCAGCTCTTACGCCTTCAGCACCTTGTAGGTATTCCTCAAGGTTCTCTATGATTTGACTAATTGTTGCTTCACCCTCACCTTCACCCTCTCCTTCAGCTTCAGGACAGGTAGCACCACCCATACAAACAGGGTTGGCTGATACCACTGGGGTAACTGTATGTTTTCCCACACTGTTCCCATTGATGGGTCCTCCAGAATTAGGGTACATTATGAACTTGCAGTTGCTACCATCACTTCCCAAAGTGACGTCCATCGGATCATTGGAGACGAGCGTTCTAGTGAATGTCATCGTAGCAGTACCATTTTCATACGAAAGAGACGGGTTGATGAGGTTGTCGCTTCTGTCATTGATGTCATCGTCCACAGGTGCCATGTACCGATTACCAATCCACCTGCAACCATGTAAAACGCACTTTTGAACCACCTTTTTAATCAACTGACTTTTTTCACTTGTGTCTGACCTAAAGGCGTAGTTTGTGCTGATCTGGTTGTCTATTGTGGCGACTAGCATGTGTTTGATAATGCCGTAAAGTACTTACATATCTCTAACCACCAAATCACCATTCGTCATTTTCATGCCGACAATAACGTCTACATTTTGCTAAAAATAAAAAGCAAACGTCATGAGCAAACAATTGCCTGCAAAGTACAGAGGGGATGAAGAATAAACAGATGGCAGCGTAGTTTTTCAAAACAAATTGTCATCAGTCCAGGAATAGATATATCCACTCTCTTAAACTTAGAGTCATATTGTGTGTTTGGAACATTTGTGAAAGTCTCCAAAAAGCGAGCCAGTTCTCGTTTGTTGGTTGATACACAATTAAAACCGACCATAGTCTCATCATCCGAAAAACCGATCGCAACCCAGGTTGTGTCAATGTTGATTTTGGCCATAACTTTAAATTCCACTGTTGCATTGTCCCGCACAGTCCATTCTGCCCAATAGATGCAGTCGTCGTCAGCAAAGTTGCAGCTATTCTGACTCCACCAATTCCAGCAGGCACCTTCCGCTTCACCTAAAATTAAATATGAGCAACTATCATTTGGTGAAACTTCAATAAGATGTTACATCGTCTGTAATTATCTCCCGCTTATGCGGATTGGTAATAATTTCATTCAGGTCTGTCTGTCTGTCTGTTCAGGCTATAACTTTTGAACCACTAAAACTAGATTTACAGTATACAGATATATCTTGACCATGTTTAGGTCAACTTTGAGTACCTAGGTCATTTGATCAAAGTCAAGGTCAAAAGAAAAACTGGTATATTTTACCTGTTACTTCTGTGTGCTTGTATTTCACTAAAACTTATTTAAAAGGTCAAGGTCATCTGAAGGTCAAGGTCAAGATTATCCAAAACAAGCTCAAATTTTCAAGTTGTAAATATCTCAAAAAAGCACATCTGCAGTGGGAAACTTTCAACAAGTTATAGTAATATCAAATACTAAGTTTGATACTAAGTAATACTGAATTGTAATATGTATATTAACTAATGTAATAAGTAAAGTTAAATGATTGTAAGTAATATTAAGTTAAATGGAACTATGCTATGTGTTATGAAGTAATACTGAGTTGTTGTAAGTAATATCTATTGTGTTGCCATCAAATCTTGACAACCTAAAACCAGGTCAGAGTTCTTCCAACTCTTGTATATCAATCGTTTTTAGCATTCAAATATCTAGTTCTTAGCACATGTGGTGTCATTTAGCACTTGTTGTGTCATTAGGAGTCTGTGGTGTCATTAGGAACCTGTGGTGTCATTAAGTAAGATGGAGAGCCATCTAGTGTCAATATTTAGAATCAGTGTTGTGAGCCATCTGGTGTCATAGCTGAAATTAAATTCTCTGTCTACATTCAAGCAGGCAAACAACCAACCAAATAGATAGAGAGAAGATAAGTTGCTCTGCTGCACATCAGCAGCAGAGCAACTAAAAATAAAACATATTGCAAAGGTAGGTACTTTATTTTCATATCAAAATTTCTGAAGTGAAAATGTTAAAAACCTTCTCCCTCTCCTTCTCCTTCTCCCTCTCCTTCTCCTTCTCCCTCCCCTTCTCCTTCTCCAGTACCAATTCCAGTTCCAAATCCTCCCGTTGGGTCCAGTACCGGAGTGCCAGGTACGGCTGGCCAGGTTCTACATTCGCCTGAAAAATCACCTGGCCTCCAACCCAAGGCAACCCATGTGGTACTGTTAGCTTCCATCACAACTTCCAGCTCCTCTGTTTCCTTAAATACAAAAAAAATCACATTTTGTAATTACTAATAATACTACTAGTACACTTTCATTGTAGGTTACGTCATTTTAGCTACATACATCAAAAACATCGACGTTGTAATAATTTGTTGTGGCATCTTCTCCCTTGAGGATTAAAGACCACCTCCCAGAATTTAGACTTCAATTTGACTTACTGGGACTGTTCTGTAATAGAGTCTGTAGCGGTCGCTGAGTTGAGTCATTATATATTTAGAGGAATCTTTGTAATCCACCTCATCCCAACTCGTTACTGACGATTCTAATAATAGTCAAATAAAGAGAAATTTTATTCAGAAATAATTCATTCATGTAAGGAAAAAAACATCATTTTCTCAAACAGATCTAAATTGGATGTCGAATGGTACCGCAAGATGGTTGATACTAACCTTTTTCACAATGTAAGCCCATCCAACCAGGTTTACAGAAACACTGGAATCTAATGTGTAAAAAAATGATTTACTTCAGTGAGCTATTAGTGGAAAATGGAAGTTTGTATTCATGTTGTTGGCGGGACTGAGCAAAGCACACAAATTTCGAATTCTAAACTCAACCTTACCTTGGGGCAGATGTGGCCTGAATGTTATGACATGATCCATGTTGCTCACCACCACAATCAGATGCATCAGCACAGTCATCTAAAAGCATAAAAACACAGAAACATTCACCCAGGTGTTAAAGCTTGTTTCAATTGGTTCATAACAGCATGCATAAACTTTTCGAGTATTTTTTCCACACGCTTACCTTTGTACTGGCAATTATCTCCCCAATACAGTGTGTTACATTCACAGCGACCGTTCATCCACCTTCCATGGTTCGAACAAGTTGGTTCTGGTATATCTGCAATTATGGATGAGAATGTTTGAGGCAACTTACAGTCACTAAAATACATTTTGGAACCTAAAACTACTCAAGGGATGTGGCAACTAGTAAAGGCTGCATGTCAGCCAACAACAGCAAAAAGACTGAAGACATGCTACATTGAACAATAAAACAAAACAGTGTATTTCATGACGGGTATGTTCCAGTACAAGGAGACGCATCAAGATGCCAGCAATTGATTCAAAGTGCGAAGCAATGGTAAAACTCAAAGATTAAGGAATTATTGAAAAATCAACAAATTGATTCGAATTTAATGAAAAGGGGTTAATTACCAAGGATCAATATATTTTTAGCATAGATTGAGGTTTGAAAGCGACCCACGTTTAACATGCAAGATCGGAAACTTTGGATGTTCAAAGTTGTTTCACCAGTGTTGCTGGATAATAAATTATTTATCCAAACACACAATGAATCCGATGTAAAACCGAGGTAAAATGCCGCGTGGCCTATTTATCGGTTCATCCACATCTTTCCTAAGGGGCCTGATCTGTAACGCTGGAGATACCACAATGACGCAGCAAAAACACTCCCCAGGCAAGAATAAAACTGTCAAAGCATAATTCCGACAACCTGGGCAGAATCAATGCCCTCGCCAAAGTACTTTTGCGTATTTTATCCTGGATATTAATTTAGAGTAACAGATTATGAATCAATAACTACCGCTGAGTATTTTTTTTTAAAATTTTATGTGGTTGCTGGCACAATGCAAATTCATTTGTTTAATCATTTTATCGTACAGACACACTGTATAAATTCCGGATTTTACCTCCTCTTGTCGATACAGCTTGTTTCTACCAACGAGTACTATAGATCTGAGTTAAGGATATAATAGGCAAAGATGTCCGTTTGAAAATGGAATTTCCCACAAAATTTGTAGAGTCTGTCTTTTATGTAGTCTTCCTCAATACGTTGCTACCATAATTAAATCTATCGACGGGTACTTTTATTTTGAGCAGCATTTTCTTTTAATATAGGTGAATGATGTACTTTTAGGACACACTATTATCTGTCATTCCTACTGCCTTTAGCAACTTTCATGTCATGGAAACTGAAGCAATCAAATATATCCTCATACATCAAAAACACCCTCTCCACTTTGCCGCATTGTTAATCATAGTCTATTTGGAAGCACTTTGTGAATTGAATATTAATGAATCCAGTCCATTAGCAGTATTCGGTTTACAATTCGTCGAATGATATTGTTAAACAATCGATTTTATGGGACTGCACTTGATTGATTCGATACAACTCTTTTGTAAATCACTTGCCATGAAGGTAAATTATGTATACCTCAGGCCTTTGATTTGTTAGATAGAGAAAACAAAAGCAATACCAATGTGCAAAATTATCCCACCCACAGACACCAGAATACAAATGGGTTCATCTTACCTGCCGTAATATTGACATCAGAACAACTGTGGAAGATGTAGTTTTGTCCCCACTCAGCCGCCTGTCTCCTGATACGAATTGTGCAGCCGTTACAGGTGTATCCATCGGGTAAAGTAACTTCATGCTCCTGGGCCCTAAAATTTAAAATAACATTGATATATAGAGGTGTAAACAATGGAAATTACAATATGCTTTAACAGAATGTATCTGAAGCCAGAACATGAAGCATGCAAACAAAAGTTTTATCCTAAAGACAAACTAATCTATTTCCGTAGCTTCCAAAACCACCTGTATGTTTCAAAGGCTTCAAGGGTCTGGAATTCTCGTTAGTCTGCAGTGTTACGTCCGCTTACTTGACACAAACAGGTAGACTTGTTTCACATCTCTTGTACCTAATACAAATTCATAATTTCCAAAGGGGACAGGGTTGTTGCACGCTGAAGTTAACATTTCATTTTCACATTTTTGATTTATTGAGTACTGGACTCAACTCATTTGTCAAGTGATGTTGGCAATGAATTGCAGGTGACAGAATCAAACATAAAAGGAAAAAAATAAAACTGGTGTAAACTTGTTAAAGCATGCATGACGTGCCATACACAGGCGACCATTATCCATGGGCTTTGAATATAGAATATAATTTCCCTTATCCGCAAACATTAATAATTTAGTCCGCAGAACTATTGGTGACAAAGTTTTTGTTCGCTATTAATTGATAATGTTGGGCTATTGGGCGGGCACTTTGTCATCTTTCTACATCCGGGACCATAGTATCAATACTTACAAGGTTGTCCTTCCCCATATGTTACTAACAACCAATTTATCATTGAACCAATGGAAGAAACAAGTGACAACTGGCAACCGGCAACAACTTTAATTTTCTAATTTATTCTACATTAGACACATGACCCAGTAAAATTATTTGTCCAACATTTACGATATATTTGGAATGAAATATTTTATATTCCTTACAAAATAAGTCTCAAACCACAAAGGGGTCTCTGGTTTCTTAGTGATAAATCAAATAATTTAGTTGGTGACTGGTAGAGGTACCTTATTGATGGAATTGGGGTTGCTGCACGGTTTTTTTGGGAATTTTTGCACACAAGGTGAAAGATATTATTTTCACGTGGAGGTAGGATTGAAACGAACCTTGATACGGAAGGTGGGAG
>JBCAUG010220610.1:0-18991 GCA_038406175.1 Haplosyllis leylae | reverse complement strand
ATGAGCAATTTAATAACATATCACCAGCTCAATCTCTCACTGTTTAAATCAGCACAGGTCCCATGGACCTATTTTTTCTAAATGTTAGCAATTTATGTTTTCTTACTACATTTTACAATGAAAACCTCAAAGAAATAAATTTACATGTGTTTAAACATATTTTTGAATCTCTGGAAACTTGTTTTTACCAAATTATTGGGATGCGAAAGCTAGAGTCTAAAATCATCGGAGAAAATTTCAAGTTATTTATTCTTGATCTGTGCGTGACCACCCTTTTAGGGCCAAAGTAACGACAGCTTCTCCAACATGTCTTCTTTTTCTTCGCTTTCCATGGTTACGCGGTACTTACACAAACATATTGTAAATTTTGATTTGTATGTAATTAATTTTCTTTCCAATGCCACCACATAATTGGAAGCCTTTCTCAGTAAGTTTCAAATTACTTAATATCTTTATGTTCTTTTTATGTTGTCTTTTTCTTCATCTTTAAAAAAGTGCGTTGGTTTTCGAAATATAAGGAAGGTTATGTTACGTAAATTCTTTTGTTGTGCTAATGAAGTGATTAAAAAATATTCCACATTTTGCCAAAACTTGAGGTTTATCTTACGGAAACCGAAACGTAAGCAAGCCAGGAACATTTGAACTATTTGATGGTGTTGCCCATAGAAAATGAATGTCCTTTTTTAAAGAATTGTTTGTGATGTTATATTTTGCCGTTCCCTTTTGCTGATAGCACAGTAAAAGTTCCACTTTAAATTATAATTTAAAGTGTATGTAATTGTAAAGTTCACTACTTTTTATCGACAATTTCTTTTCGGTGACGGGGCATTTTTCTGTTGAATGAAAGGTCTTCCAATGTGGAGCTGGCTGTCAAATTTATTGTCAAATTCTGTTTGGTACATTTTTATGCTGATTTTAGCTACAAAATCAGAACTAAAGTTAACAATGTTTATATAACCATGGTATCTTGAATTGTAATATGCTAATTGTGCATCTAAATCGCAAAGCCAATAGTTGATGTGGTAAAATGTTACACGTAAGTGTAGAGTAGCATCCGCTTTCACGGTTAAGCCAATATGGAGCCACCTCTTAAATGGTTTGGAAATTGGTAACATAAGGCTGAGCTGCTGTTATATAGTTCTTGCTAAAATTCAAATGCGAATTGTACCTTTCATTATTGACAGATTCAGAAAGCAGACCCAGGTTATGGCGTTGGTATCAACCCAATAAGTAGACTGATACAGATACAGCAAGCCAAGAAAGAAAAAGAACCAATATACAGTTTGGTGTCTGAACGAGGCATGCCGCGGCGAAGGGAATTCGTTATGCAGGTACAGAGGATCAGACATTGAAGTAAAGCAGTATCTGTTACTAAGCATAGCATAAATTAAATGTAAAGAGGCACAACGAAAGAAAATTCAGGTCCAGTGAGAACTTGATTGTTTGTTCTTAGGTACAAGTTGGTGACCACAAGTGCACTGGAGTTGGACCCAACAAAAAGCTTGCAAAGCGCAGCGCTGCGGAAGCCATGTTGCAACTGCTGGGATACAGTCGACCTTCCCCACAACCAACTAAACCAGCGATCAAATCAGGAGATGCGCAGGTAGCCGTCTTCAACCTGTTTATTCCTACGTTGCGCATATCTTATTCCAGAATTAGACAAATTTGGAGTTTTGAAACTCGGATAAATGTGAGACTAGAAAATACTGAGATTGCATTGATACTTATTTTAGACTGTTGGCAGCAAAAAGGTATCTTAACAGATCCCAAATAAGTCATTCCCAAGTTGTTCCTTATTTAGTTAAGTTTTGAACGTTAGGCAGTGGAAACTTTTATAGTCCGAAAGTAATTTCTCTAGGCAGAAGGGAAAATTTTGATGTTGCCGAAAAAGAAAGGGTATTGAATTAATTCCAAAGTCAGTGAATTAGAATCTCGAATAAAGTCGGGGAAACACGAAGTACACAAAAGGACATTGACAATTTGTTGTTGAAAGGCTTTTAGAAAATCGCTTGTATTACAGTGATTTGTTAGTGCGATTCGTAAAACTCTTTTGGAGTAAGTTTTACTGCCTAATATTCACGGGAAATTGTCATTTGACTTACAAGCGTTAAGATTGTTGGGGGTCACATGTGCAATTGAAAATCTGGACGCCAGCCATAATAGAATTGTAAGAAGCCATATGAACCACACAGGTAGCAAGTTATTTCTTCTGAATGAGCTATTTCTTTGAAGAATATTTTTCGTGAGAGACGGACCCTTCATCGCAGAAATGTTTATGCACAAATATGGTTACGACACTGAATTAGCATATTGATAGACAGTTAATGTTTCTGTGTAAATAACTCTCACAAGTAAGCTAGACTAAGAAGCATTTTGCGAGATTTGTATCACTCTAAATGTACAATTTAGGTTGAAAATCATTACCTCCCACCGAAAAAAAAATCGCCACAATGCGATGAACTTCCAAAAAATTGTACACATAGATTTGATGATTACGAAGCACATAGTGATAAGTATGAATGAAAATTCATTGGGGTTTTGAACAAATTTTCTATGAATGCCAAGATTTTAGTGTCTGGAATCCATGTTCAATCTCAAAGAAAATTGTAATTGAAATGTCCAATGTTTGGCTACACATAGAATTGGGCGTAGCATGGCACAATGCTGGTAAGCATTTTTGATATTCAGACACAATTTTTTTATTTTTTACCCCAGTAAATTAACTTAATTTATTTTACAGCCAAGCAACGAAAAGAAAGTGACGTTTATGGACCCAAGTGAAGTGGCATCTGTGAGTCGACAGGTGGTGCCAGGCGTATTATTGATGCCTGACAGTGCACGCAACCAGGGAATGACCCAGGTGATGATTGGGAATATTCAGTGAAGTCTACCTAATCTGTAGCCCTCTTACTATTATGAGTTCGGTTACTGCGAGCACCCAGTTACAAAGAGCAGATTTTTTTCTCTGAAAAAAAAAAACACACTTCTAAATGAAGATTTTTTTTTTTTTTAAATGAAGATATTAATATCATAAGTTTGGATACAATGACTACCGGTTACAACGGGCATATTTTTATGAATCAAATTGCTTATTGTAAGAGGACCATACCCATGGCAATAACAAAAAAACGATCGATAAAATGACTTTGAATCAGACGGATAAATAGTATTCATTGTTTTGTCTGCATCAGTTTACATTCATTTGAACGCTTAGCAGTTTGAAAATAGATATCTGAAATTTTTGAGCTCTTACGCCAAAATGAAGAAGCTGGCACTACGCTTCACTGCATAAGGAAATCTTGTAGCGTTCAGATTTTCTTCTTGTTACGCAAGTGTTCTTTTTGCGTTTTCACATAGGTTTGAGCCTTATTTTTAAAACAAATTTTATGTTTTTTCACAGGGCTACATGAACCAGAATTCGGGAAGGAATCGCGGACCCGGCAGTAGTTACAATAGTATGAATTACAACCAGCAGACTACAGCAGCAATCGCCAAAGAATTGCTTGATACCGGTATTCCATCATTATTTTTTACATTTTTGGGGTAAGACGATCTTCAAACGTACTGAGCAGAGGATATTATTGTGTAATTCTCAAATGTGGAACTATTGTGGGTGCGGCGTTTATCTTGCAGTTGTTGGATGTACAACAAGAAATGGAACATAAGTTATGGCTCAAAATTTCAGTTGTCAGTAAGGTGAAAATGTCGTAAATAATATTTTCATTTCATTTAAAATTTCTATTCTTGCTAATTTGATGCAACTCTTGTGGCATTCAATTATTTTAAAAAATTGCAACCTTTACAGGTGCCTCACCTACAGCAGAAGGGCTTATGAAATCAGAATCCAAGCCAGCAGCTGTACAAATTAATGCTGTACGTCCCAAACAGCAGCTCCTGTACCTAGCAGATGTTCTAGGATTTCAAGTACAGTTCACAGACTTCCCGAAGGTATTATTACCGAATATTATTTAATTTAAACACTGCTGCTCGTAGTTTGATGCTTTGTAAAGCTTTGTTCACAAATAGCATTTACTGATGCATCTATGCCACCGCAAAGGATGGCTCCTGATCCTTTTTCTGTGTTCACGTTTGTGCCTCCATTGACACTTTGAATTTGCACCTGAAATTATTATAATGATTTTCTTTTATTTTCAGGGTAACAAGACAGAATACTTGTCTCTAGTCTCCCTGTCTACCAGCCCACCCCAGGTCAGCCATGGAAGTGGCGTCACGCTAGAAGCATCTCATGACATGGCGGCATTAACGGCGCTTAGGTCACTGGCCGAACTCGGAATTGACTCTATCGGCGGCGACAAAGACAAGGACAATAAAATGGCAGCTGGTGATGGGTAAGCGTATTTACTTGATACTATTGAGAAATTTGGTGTTTGGTCTTTTCTTGAATGCAATAAGAATACTTCTAATACAAGATGCACATGACAGTATTGAATTTCATCAGAGCTGTTCAAGTAATTGTGTGAACATGAAGGTCATGCATTTCTACAAAAACAGGCATCATTAGGTTGTTATAGATTTGAATTAGTCAGGAGTCTAGAATGCACTTGAACGAACATGCAGTAATGAGACCTGGATTACGTTATTTTAGTCCTCATATAAAGAAAGAAGTGAGCGAGAAGCTACTGCCAGCCGGATCAGAACTCGGTGTTATCAAGGCGGAGGCTAAGTAGTTGGTGCAGTGGCGCCAGTGACGAGCCTCAATCTTGATTGAGACAGCCAATCACAAAACACGACAAAGGATCCATTTGGACTTAACATGATGAAGACAACATGTGACGTAGAAGAGTCTTCCGAATTGGTCATTACGTGTACTCTCTAGCAATTTTGTAAACCGACTTTAATGAAGTCAGTATTGTTACATTATGTTGACCAATAGGAGAGACTCTTTGTTTATTATATCTGTGGATTTATGGCAGATAATTCAGTGGCATGGTTGCCAGTAGACAGAAAAGAAGTTGAAATATATACGTTGTGGAAAAGATAAATAGATTAGATTTTTCCGATGTGTACTTAACTACGCCACTGAATTTATTCTTTAATACACAGAATACAAATTTATCCCTCTTTTTTCCTCTCACCCTGCCAGTTTGACATCTGTATTTACTGTGGGTGTAAGTTTACAAATTCGTATTGTCGCAAACTCAAAAAGAGTGATCTTGACTGAAAGCACAGCAGAACAGCACTCTTGCAAGTTTTTAAGATAAATATTTGCAAAGTTAGCATCGTTATTAAGGCGTTAACATTGTAGTTTTTTTGTGAGATTTTCTCTTTTTCTTATTCTAGGCGTAAGATTCTATTTATGTTTCAGCTCTATTTGTAGTTATTCTAAGCTAATGTTTGATGCTAAGGTTTCATTTTGTTGTCTTCATTATTTTTGTTCTTGGTATTTATATCGGTCAGATTAGGGATGTTACTTCATAATAAAACAAGGGGCATCAAACTGAAGTATTTTGTGTTTGACTTGACCTCTATTTCCTTGAGTAGATTGTTTCCCAAATTGTAATGATACTTGTGCTGTACAAGGGACAAAATTGCAAAGTACTGATACTCCTAAAACTGGAGTGTTTGGTGCCCCTTGGTCTTATTTATTTGTTTTACTCCATTTACTACTGTGCAAGTATGTGCATGTACACACTTCAATATAATGGACGTTTATGGCGACTGTTAATCATTTTACTATTTTCATTGAACTATGTGCATGATACAAAAAAAACAGTGCGCCAGTCGAAGATGTTATGGGTTGATCTTCTTTGACCTACAAGCCTTAATTATTGTGTACAGCTCTATTGAAATGATAACACTTGTGTTTGGCACTGTGAACAGGGAGTCAAAAATTGCAGAGATCGAGTACATTTTCATTAGTAGTTTTATGCAGTATTGTATTAGAAGGCGGATCAGGTGGGAGACACAGACAAATCCATTTCATTTGTTGATGAAATGCCTGTTGATCTTAAGTGAGGCACATTGCAATGATATTTCATGGAAAGTTTTGCTGCGAAATGTTTGCGCCTTGTGCTTCAGACTTGCAGGAAAACACTATCAAAAATCTTTAAAAATTGGATATTACTCTTTCGTTCAGTAACAGGAGCAATATTAAAACACGAAACAACTGTTGTAAAGAAGTAAATCGGAGGGATAATGCTTTCCTGCAGGGGGAATAGCACAGTTCAGAAATGATGTTTGCTTGTATCTTAACTGTGCTATTACTACATCAAGTTATGTTGGAAGGAAAACTTGTGGTTACGCAAAAATGAATGCACTAAAGAACCGTCTATTAAACCAAAGATGAAAACAAAACCTACAGTCAGAAAGGAAATATTATTTCCGTAGTTACTACAAACACCAGGGGATAAAGGTGGTTTCCAAAATGATCTGCGTTATTTTCGTACGCCATAATTAAAGTGCATCAATTTTTGTGTAATGTCACACCAAAAAATAAGAGTGACCTTCTCGTTTGTGTTAAAATTGTATCTGAAAATTATGTGACTTGAACGTTAATCTGTTTTAGATTAATTTTCAAATACATGAAGCAACACAAAAAATTGGGTGTAATTGGTGTGATTTACGTGCCAAAAGGTGTTAAATTTATATTTGTTGTGACTGATGACGCAGTTTGCATTTTTCTGGCCGTGAATTTTATTACGTGATTAGTCTTGTGTGGTACATATTTGTGTTGTTATTTAACGTTATTATGCTTGTGTGGATGGAAGTTGGACATGGCGAATCGCAGGCCTAAAAAACTACGCCAGAAATATTGACGGATTCGATTTACATGGGACAGTGCTTAGCATGAAAGAAGGAACGTTGAGGCGGATGCGATAAACGATGCGATAAATGAAATTGTTAAACTACAAGACACCGAAATTCCAGATGAAGCTGATCTGTAAGGTTTGCGGGCGCATCGATTTCGCCATGTTCCAAGATTTCCAATGTGACCGCAGGTACATTAGAGGTGGAAAATTGTTTCTTTTGGTTCTAAAAATGCAATAAACATCAGTTACAAATAAAATGTTCATGTTTGTGAAAAATGGCAGAATGAAAGGTTTGAAGACTGACATTTATTTAACTTGTTAAACTGTTCTTGTTGATTCACCAAGGTCAGTTGAAAGAAACCGAAGGCTCAGTTACCGTTTGGTTTCCAATGATATTTGCATTTGTAAAGGAACTGGAATATTCAGGTACTGCATACAAATTTGAGTTGCTTGACTTTAGTATTTGTCATCTGAGTGATTAATTGAACAAAACTGGAGAAAACAGTACATGCGAAGATATTTTATTTAAAATATAAATTCAAGATCACAGGTTGTTACACGAATGTTGCCAACAAAATAGGCTTCACCGGCAAATTTGTTCTAAATTGAGCATTCCTGTGCTCAAAGTTTACAAATTATACTAAGATATCTTCAATATAATGAGATATTCCAGTCCAGTAGGCCCATAAAATAGCACTTGAAAGCATGGCACAAGATACGTAAATTGGATAAAATTGTGAACTGGAAACAAATTGTGAATCCGTGCTGCAATTTTTCAGTGCTTGTTCGGTGGCTTGTCTGGTCAAGTGAGCGCTTGGATCATCTGGTGGTATACGTAGGTTGATCTGAAAGTAGTGACAGTCCAAGTGTTTAAGACAAGGGTTTCTGATAATTAAAGGTACAGCTGGAAGAAAATCCATTTGTCTGACACAGTATCTGTAACGGATCTGCTGTGTGGCGTACCTTCTTTACAAAGTGTAACATGATTGCTTTGACTGAGTTCAAGTTTGTGGCCTCCATCATCATCTTCACAGTTTCCCCTTTACGTATCTTAACGACCCTTTTAAAAACGTCATAGTTGTCATAGCAACGCTCTAATGTTGCTATGGCCATCACCTGTGAAGAAATGCAAATTATATTGCAATGTTAGGAATTCCGTGTGATTTTTTTCTCTGGCGCTAATTTTCAAGAAATATTTAGAGTTCCTCTGCATGCAACATTTTGGACGCGGGGATTTTTTGACGGCACCTCAGTGTTTTAAGATGTTCCCAGCGGGATAGAAAGGTGCAGGTTCCTTCGCTTCTGGAGTAACAAAATAAATCAAAGTGATGGTTTACATTTAATTCTTTTCTTACCTGTGGTATTGCACAGAAGTTAAAAACACTTTGGTTTTTGAGACGGGACACGTATTTTATACAATCTGGAAGGTGTTGCAACGCATTTGTTACGAGTTCATTAAGACAGGCGAGTGCTTCCTTGCGTTTCTCAGGAGCGTACAGATCCTTTTGTTTCGAACCGTACTTTCCCCATGCCTACAAAATTGAAACGACCCAATGTTTATTAACGATAATTAAGTCTGGGATTGATTAGCTGATTGAAATAGTATTCACTCACTTCTTTCGGCCAGAATTCCCTGTCTTCAAGGACATCCTCGAGGTAGTCTCTTATGATGTTGGTTTTCTGGAGAAACAGACCCATTGAGTTTGACAGCGCAAAGTCTTCGCCGACCAACGGATCTTCTAAACCAGAAGCTGAGAAAAGTCTGGAGAGTCCGATTCCGACAAGCCCAGCGACGTAATGGCAGTACTACAGAACAATATCATTCACGTCGTCAATAGAACTTCCCTTCTACGGTCAATTATTGTGCTCGAATTTTGTATCCGCAAAGGGGAGATGGCCAGCCAAAGGAAGAATAAAATAGTGTATTGGTGGCACACGTAACTAAATATTCAATAGAGTGAAAGCGGAAGTTCTCCTGTATTGTACTGCCTCTTTTTGAGGATCTTAATCTAGCTTCACAACGAGCAATTACAATGGAAACACGTATCGAAGTGGCCAGGTCTCGGATTTCGAAACGATTTAATAAGAAATCCTTGATGAGAAAGAAGTAAAATTAAAACCAGGCAACACGGTACCTCATTCCATTCCTGCATGGTGTTTGGTGCTTTATCCAGATAGACTGTCATACCTTCACCCATCTTCTTACAGATGTCTGATATCACCCCGCGATACACGGGTTTCAGTGAACGAAACTCCGAGGATATCTGTTATTAAGAACGGATGTACGATGACCAGAAAAGAAACGGGTGAAGAAAGGAATAACAAGGAATCAATCAAAGGAACAAAGCTTTACCACAGGGAATCTTTCCAGTACTTCCTTGTCCTTTTCTTCGCTATACCGGTAACACCAGTCCTTGTCGTATAGGAAAGTGTGGAACCGCTTTAGTAGTGGGACTTTTGTCTCCATTGGGATCGTCATATCATCTTCGACTGTATCCAAGGCACGTAATACCAAATAAAATATACAGACTGGATGCCTGTGGGATGAGTATAAATGAAACGAGAAAGATTGTACCGTGATTGTAGACGGATAGAAGCTGGAATCTGGAGCACTTCAAAGAGCAAAAAAAAGCATCATGTATTTTACTCTACATTTCCATTTTACAGCGGTAGCTATATATATCTTACGAAAATGAAATGTTGGAATTAAAAACAAGATGTGACAATTATGGTAGTAAACTTACCGCAGTTCTCCATCTAAAGCTTGTATGACAGCAGCAAAACTTCGGCTTGTTTTGTTCAGCATGTCGTAACAGGCGCGAGAATTCTTCGACATTTCATTCTAAATAATACCTAACATTCTAAATAGACTGATAGGTTTCAAAACGCACTGATATCTTCTTGTAGACTGAATCCTAGTTGAAATTATCTGGATGAAAACCACATCCTTCGTGCAATTCGGTAGCAAAATGCAAGAGTTGTGGATGATAACCGAATCAAGATCTCTGGACACAACTCAGAAGCTTATCATAAACGAAATAATTAACCATTTGTTTTGTTTTTTCCCCCATTATTTGCAGATGGGGTATATTTTGCACAAAGTGATGAATTTCTAGGGCGTTTTTTGAAAAGGAATTGCACCCTTTCTGGATGAGCCATTGAACTGTCTGAATTTTTTGGACAGTTTTGAAAAACTTTAGCTGATGTCAGATAAAAAAATCTACTTACATAATTGACTTTTGCAATTGTAGCTGCAGTTCCATTCAGTTTGTATTTAAGTAACGCTTTTATTTCATCTGGATGACTGATGGATTTCAGCAAATCCATTTTAATTGATTGATGTAATCTCCCCGGTTCAGTTTGGCTGTGATAACTGAATAGCGCTCTTGTTTGTTATTCTAACATTTCATAAATACGAGGAACTCTACTTCTTGAACTTACAAAATTAAAAATCTGTTCACTGAGTCACTAATGTTGGAAATACAAAAAAAATAGGACCCAAATAATCATCCTATTCACGCATGGTTGTATCAGCTCATAACACCATGTGATGTAAACAGGGACTGACATTGGTCAGTAGTTTCTCATACGGCGACTTCTCAGCCAATGAGAATCGCATTTTTTGTGTCATCTTCAGTGGCGACCATATGGATCACCAATTGCACGCAAAAATATCAAAAAGAACTTTGGATACACCAGAATTAAAAATTTCTTTTTTTGCAATTGAAAACAAGGTTCGCAAGTAAATTTGAATTTATTGTTAGGTTCCACAAAACTGCACCAGAAATTCCTTTACTGCTCACGATTCAATCCAAGTAAATCAAACAATGAAAAGCCAGCTGAAAAAAAGAAACGGCAAAATAAAAGAATGGAAATTTGTAAACTGACTGAGCATTTCTCGCCAAAGATGTTTTGCCTGGTATTTTTCAGATAAATTTCCAAAGTGGAGAACCAAAGGTAAGGTACAGGAGAGTATTACATTGTTGAATCATTGGTGCCCGTATGGATATAACTTACTAGTTCGGCATTGGTTTGAAACCTCGTCCCATTGTGATCTGGGACAGTCACATCTAGGTCCAGCGTAAGCTGTCGGTGAGCAGTCACAGCTGTAGTGAACGTTACTGTTCGCATTAGGGTAGCAACGTCCCCCATTGAAACAAGCTGGCTGTCCGTCCACGAATCCCTGTATCCAGCCAGTGGGGCTATTCTGAGGCTTAGAACCGCATATTTCTTGAAAGAGAAGGACCATTCAAATCAAACTGACCAAAACAATAGTTTGTACAATATAGAAATAGCCGTAATGTAAAATTAATTTTTGTGGAATTTAGCAATTATCACAGAGTCAAGAAGATAAAAAATGGCATACGTTGTCCAAACTGAGTGTTGGGATCTACTGGTCCATTGGGATTGATCGGTGTAGGCGGATTCACAGGACCAAATGGTTGGGTTGGTACAGTTGGCCCGGTAGGTCCATAAGGTCCTCGTGGTCCATTAGGTATATTCGTTGGATAAGGTGGACCATATGGTCCGTACGGTCCATTCGGGACACTGGGTCCATACGGACTATTTGGTCCATAAGCTGGTGGATACGACCCGGTCCTGTCTTTCTGAAAATTGAATATCATGCACGTTTTTGGCAAGTGGCATACGGTTTCATCAGCGACTAAAATTACATGTAATGGATGGAAACCGATAACTGATATTTATTTTGAAATTTAAGGCAGAGAAGAGTGCGTTTCCTTTTAGGTAGTCCGTTCATATTGTCAGAGAACCTCTCTTCGAAACAAAATAAGAAAACTTATTGTTTTGTGAAATTACTAAAGGTAATTTACCATAATTTTTGCCATTTGTGCAACCTCGGGTCTAGAAGATGCAGGCATGCACGCCTTGGGTCCCGTGAAGGTAGGATCCAGAACGTGATCATCGGTGCTGTACAGGAGTGGACAGCATTTTCGGATCCCACTACATTCACAATCGGTTTCACACAACTGGAGAAACATTGAACTTTAAATGATGTAATAAATGTAACCAGTAAAGCGTTTTCATTCTGAGTCGCTCAAACCAAAGAATGTTTCATTTTTCTAACGAGGTCTCAAGTTACCAGAAGTTTAAACATCCCAAGACCCCCTTCTCCCAGAAATAACCCGACACAACTTCTAATTCCAGGTTCTGTTGCCATATATCCTTGCCTATGGAGTCTGACTGTGGGATTGGAGGTTTCTCGGGTATCCGTGTGAATAGAAGTCGTGCACAGTCTGAATATCTTGCGCCGACTTAATCGAGTAAAATTAAAGTGTAACAAAGAAAATGATCATTGATCGTCGGTTCTACTGTGAATTAATTTCTTGCGTAACCCAAAATCCATCGATCGTTTGGTGAAAATGACCAGGACACAGGTCTCAGTACTTGCCCCAGCCTGGTTGGCGTCCACCGGTTGTCCGGGTTGAGCTTGATATCCCACATCTGCTTTGGGTTCTTGTCCAGTCTGCAGGTTGTACAGTAAAAATATCCAGTGACTTGAATTGAACCTTATTTCCGGCAGTAAAGTTTTATTTTAGCATTTAATTGGATTATGATGAGTGATTTTCAATAGCCTTAGTGACGTTATAAATTTACCGGAGTAATTGGTTGGAAGTTTCTCATTCTTTCAATGATAAAGTCTGTTACGTTCATATTTTCCGAGAGTCCATCTCCCATCGGATCCTTGCCCATGTTCTGCAAAAGAAATGAGAGAAATCGTGATATTTTTTCGGTCTGACTTCGGAATCATTCATTTTTTGTTATCAGGAAATCATTTCACCAATGAAATTGTTTGCACACACAATGGCGAGGGTAATATTTGTGTCATAATAACAAGTAACGGATCCAGAGGAACAATGCTCCTCAGCCTTGGAAAAATAGGCAATGAGAAAGATGGCACCGAAGTCGGCTGAGGGGTTATTTATTTTTTGCCCTCCTCCAACTCCAAACAGTTTTTGGATTCCTTGCTGGAAACTCATATTATTGCTTATCAACAGTTGCGAAATGAATAGAATTGTAGTTTCTTCAAAAACTTTTAATTACCTTGTTTATGATCTACAGTAGTAGTAAACTTTCAGAGGTTACAGAAATACGTTATGTGAGCTCATACGGTAACCACACTCATGGCTTGGAATATGATGTTTCATTATACTGTAACAGGTTGAGGATTGAATATTGCGAAACTGAGGAGATACAGGCAAATCAGGGACACCTTTGATGGCCAGAGGAACGTGAATTAGTTCACAGCCACCTCCTCAGACGGTTCCGCGTAATCCCCATGCCCTGATCATGTGTAGATCATGCATGCCCTGTTCACCCCCTCACATAACGTCCAATCAGTGCAGAAACAGCACATGCACAGTCCCTGGTAGCCAATCGCGTGATGAGTATAACCAATCACAGCATGACATGTCAGTGTGTATTCCTACTCACCCCCTCAGGCCTGTACAACAGTAACTACTGGTCCAATTGTGTTGAGACTAGTCTAAACCTTGGTTAGTTTGTTTCAGTACCTGCATTAACCACCAAAGATGCTGGATAGCTCCAGGCCTTTGCCAAGTTGTTACCCCCTTTTGTGTACTACTTTGTGTGGTAGCACTGATCTTCTGGTGACTAGGCATTAGGTATATAAGGGAGTAGCACCCTATGAAAGTAGGACCTCCAGAAATGCCACCTGATCAGTGTCATAATAGCTAACAGCAGGAACTTCTCAGGTAATTGTGAGGAGATGAACTTATTCTTCTCCCAGGATCTCCCAAATTGCATTTTGAATGTTTTGGCAATACTTTTAGATCCTGAGGAGGTAGAGAACCAGATTGACTTCTCTTGCACAACCTATTACTTAAGTGTCATTTCCATGAATTTCTGTAGCTTGTGCAAATAGATGTGAGTTGTTAACTTAAAGTCCATATTTAAGCTATTGTATTACAGAGTTTCTTAGCTGCACCTGAACAACCATATTTGAACCTGTATTTGAACCGCATTGTTGAACCTGAACTATGAGTTCTATGACTATGACTGAGAACTATGACTGTAACTGTATTCCTGTGTTCCACCTAATTAGAAATCTAACCCCTCACCCAGCAGTACAGCCTGCAGCTCCTCCCTTCACAAATCTGTCCAGGGAGGTACCCCAAGTCCTGTCCTGAGGGACACTTCCTGGTCCTGTCCAGGGGTTACCACCCTCCCCTCTCCTGGACATGACCAGGAGCACCCTAGGATTTTCTTGTAGTGTCATAGTTAAAATGACTAACAGTCAAGCACGTTGCAGTGTCACAAGCATCATTGAAGTGTTGACTGCGTTAACGCTGACGCTTGGTGTAAACTTAACAGTGTATTTTATTTGTCAATTATTAACTATTGACACCACATTATTATTCCAGCTTGTTGCAGACACTCTGCATGATGCCTTTTGGTTTTCTTGTTGCTATAATAACTAACCTCAAAAGATCAATTTCAAAAAGGGCATCAGTTTTAGATTGTCTGGAGAAGCTGAAAATATACATTGAGCATTTTTGAATGTTTGTTTGAAGCATGTTTGAAGTCTCAAAGGATGAAGAAGATTTTCAACATGAATTTTAAAATTCTAACAGTTTGGTGTGTTGTTTTCTCACAAACAGTTATTCACAAATGTGAAGGTGAGACACATACTTTTTCTACTTAATCATTAGTGTAATTTTATTAGTGAGTAGCCTATTTAAATACCAAAGCTCTCTGGATTATTTATTACTAATCCTTTGTTAAAAATGTGTGTGCAAGGGCAATTTGTCTATTTGAAATTTTCCCACTTTAATTTTAAATCAACATCTAATTCAACTAAGTAGACAACAAATCATTTCAAAAATGTAATTATGATTATAGCTTAAATCCTATCATAAATCCTACAATTATTATACTACGCAAACATCTGTAAAAAATATGCACCTTCAAATAAGTATTTAACCATGTGAGTCTCAAGTGTATTTCTCAACTTAAATTTTCCTCCACCTCATGAAATAAATGATTTGCTGATATCTACTTCATGTTATTATTTTGTCAAATATTGTCTCTGTCTCTGTAATGCACACTAACATCACAAAGTGATATATATTTTCCTTTACTAGATTTACACATTGATTATTTTTGGAGAAAATCACAAATAAATATGTTACATTTTTCAGCACAAATGAATTGGGCTAACACTACCTGTGTAGCCTTGTAACACTATTAACAGTTAAACTACATTGACTCATTTGTTACATTGATGAGCTATTGAATCTATCTACCTATCTATTGCTTTTATTTGACTCAATTTCTAATGATTGGATGAAGAACAAATCATTTGTTGGTGACTCATAGAGAGTTACCTTCTTGGTATTTGGACAGGTTTTTCCAAATAACTTGCTAATTTTTCCACGCAGGTGAAACACATTATTTCACTGTGGTTGAGATTGAAGATTGAAGTTAGGTGATAAAATTTCAGTGTGCCTACAGTTGACTTTTTGTGACCAATTTTGGTCAGCTATCATCATCCCAGCCATCTTGGATGGGCACTATACCAAAAAATGACAAAAGTGGCAGCCATCATTAATAAAGTCAACAGAGAGACTTGTAACCCTCAACTTTAACAGGAATCACAAAAGTGGCTGCCATCAGTCACAGCCAGAAAGTTTGGGTCAATCTTTAACTTCAATATGTTGTTGGCCATCTTGAATGGCAGCCATTACCAGAAATCACAAAAGTGGCTATTATAGAATGAACATAGAGACTTGCAATAAAAACCAAACACCACTAAGATTGGGTCAATCTTCAACTTAAACATGTTGTCAGCCATTGTAGATGAAAGTCATTACTGAACACAATAGAAATGGCTGCCTTTACTGTACCACTGGTGATTTTTAGTTATGGTTGACATCCTAGATGGTTGCCAACATGATCAGAAAACATTCTTTCCCCCTAAACTTCCCCCTGATCTAGTGTAAATTCAATTGCATATGGTTTAATGAGTCACCAAAGTCAAATCTTCACTCCTTGATATTTGTTATATTTTGGCTGAGTGTTGTTCTTTTGCAATGGATTTGAGCCCCACCAATGCTTGTTGATACATATACAAGACTGTGTGGATTGAAAAGGTTTGGCTGCCATGCTGACCACTGTTCAGTTAGCAGGTGTTGCACCAGAGGTGAATCTGAGGATCACTACAAGCAAGAAAGGAGACAGGCAAGGGATCCACCCTGGCTTTGAAACCCAGTGCAGACATCACCAGAAGCAAAGGGCATCAGTGGTCCCATAAAAGGACCTTCAAAATTTAAAAAAAAAAACCAAAAACTTTACATGTTGTTATTTTAGCAACCTGTTGGGGTTATCCATCTAGACCTAATAATGGTGATGTTCATCTCAGCAAGTCTCGCACTGGGGATGGAGCAATCCGAACCAGCACTGTAGTTCTCTATTCGTGTAATGTTGGATACGTTCCATCTGCCGGAAGTGCACAGATTTGTGAGGCTACGGGATATATGTCTGTTGTTGGTCCTTATCCAAGAACATGTACATATTCATCAAGTAAAAACTTAAACAAATTGATCTGATGTGCACATTATTCCTCTCAGTTGAATTTACGGATTGTGTTCAAGCTATTTTTATGAATACATTTTTGGTTCAAGAAACCTGTCCAGGATGGAATCTTCCCAATGGTAGAGTAACTTACGATCGCAATTTTCCTTCAAATGGAGAATCCCGTATTGGAATTGTAGCCACTTTCTCATGCAATTCTGAATACATTTTGGCTGGATCCACTTCAACTTCTTGCAATTCTGAAGGACATTGGACTTACACTAGTGGAGCTCCAGTCTGTATAGGTAAAGAAATATAACAATACAATGCTGTGAAAAGTCACAACAGGCTGGTCCGTTGCTATGACATCATGATTTTTGTACGGGCAATATATTCCCTGATACTATATTCCAGGTCGTAGGACAACATTTAGTAAAGTTGGAACAGTGTACTAGAGTCACAAAGCATAATGCTTTCACTGCATCACAAATGGTTCAACCTCCTGTTTTCAAATGTTACCAGAAATCCAAAACAGGACTGCAGAGGACAGTACAGACCTATAAACCCATGCTTTTGTCAATATATTATGTTCCAGGAACATGTCCACCTCGAGATGGTCTACCAAATGGTAGTACAAGATACAATATAGACCCAGTGAATGAAAGATACCAAAGTGGCGCTGTGGTTTATTTCTCATGTAACTTTGGATACCATAGAACTGGTCCATCCAAAGGAACTTGCACAAATAATGGAAGATGGAATGGAAGTCAAGCAAAATGTGAAAGAAGTAATGAATCCTGAATACATTATCTTAGAAGGGTTACTGACCAGTTATATTTAATATATGTTATGTACTATGCATTACAGTCTTGTTACAAGAAATGGTACAAAAAATTAGTTTGTCAAAAAGTGATTGATACCATTGGATGAGTATTACCTTCCTCTAAATAACAATTACAATTTATTATGATCCATGTTCACCAGTAATTAAGCAGTTATCCAAGTTTGTGGATGCTAATGATTTTCTTATTTATTAGTCACATACAGTATTTTAGTTTATTTAATTTTCTTAACCAAATATATAAGAAAAGAATTCCTGTTCTAGACACTTGTGCAGCTCTCACCCAACCCTCAAATGGAGATTTAGATTATGACAGAGGCTCTGTGAGCCAGAGGTACCATATTGGTACCAAGGCAACCTACTCATGTGACAATGGATATCATAGATCAAGTGGTTCAACACACAGAACTTGCCAGGAGTCAGGAAATTGGAATGGATCACCTGCAAAGTGCACAGCAAGTTAGTAAATACTTGCCCAAACATTCTTGAGCTTGACAGTACCACATAAACACACCTAGGGTAACTTGAATGCAACAGTGGATTAGCAAAAGTATGCCATTTAGATGTCATACTATCTTCTGGCTTCCCCTCCAACTCCATGAGGCAATGCAGCATCATTGTAACAATAGCTTGTATTGTGTGGCACTGCTTCATATTCCAGACTTTGGGTCTTGGGTGTAGATTGTACCACCTAGCCACATGGTTATTATCCATCTACTTTAAGGCTAATACTCATACATGCAGCCTACTAGCAAATGGATACCCTCCAACCATCCCCTATATACCTGAGTTCACAGAGCTTGGGGGTTAGTCTTTTGGCTACCATGGGCCTTGGACTCCATGTTGTAGTGAGCTACAAACTTGCGCATTAAAATACTTGGGAGTTGGAGTTACAATCTGACCAGATGCCCCCTGAAGAGGTTGTAATCTGCCATAACATTAAAGTCTATTAGGCCACCTTGGTAACCCTAATTGCATCCTTGCACTTCTGAGTACACCATTTAGTTTAAGATATGCTGAATGGAAACCTGTGGCTAATGCAAACCAATAAATAAAGCCATGAAATATGAACTGTTGGAATCCCTCCTAAGCTCCAAGCCTGGACACATATATGTCATTTTGTTGTGACTGACAGGTCTGTGTGCACCAGCTTCTGGACAAATTCCCTCAAGGTCCAAACTTGTGTATTATTGATCATTTTTGTCAGTAGCCTCAGTCTTTTTCAGATAAAAAAACTGAGTCACAATGCACAATGCAAAAAAAAGATTCTTTGAAAAACGTTTATTGTTTGAAGGATATAAATTCTTTCACAAGAACATATCCCAATCTGTATTGTGGTTCTCATTGAGTCTGTCTTTCTATGAATACTAGACCCACCACCACCACCACCACCACCACCTCCACCATCAGGTGGCTGCTTCCCATCAACAGCAAGAGTTTCAAATGCAAATGGTGTATCAGTAGCAATGTCTGAACTGCAAATTAAAGACCTAGTTCAAACAGGTACAAGAAGCAAGTTAATTATTAATCATCTTAGTTTTACATTAAATAGATTTAAAAGAATAACATACCAATACTTTTGATGCACAGTTAATACACTGTAAGTATAACACTAAACTTTGCTGAACTGACAACATTTCAATTTGCTGAAAACATTTCTGGCCAACTTCCATAACAAGAAGCCCATGGGCTTTATGCAGAGCTGTTGTGGTTTAATTATTTAAATTTTTTTCTTTGTAAGTATTAAATTGATATTTGTTTCGATAAATGTTCAACTTCTATGGCTTTTACATAGCATCGGCCCCTCGCCTTAATATTATATAGATCT
>JBCAUG010220499.1:0-14846 GCA_038406175.1 Haplosyllis leylae | reverse complement strand
TCAGTCTCCCCCCCCCCCCCCCCCCGTAAAGGGAATTTGAGATAACACCAGATTTGGCTTGACGTATGTTCAGACCGATTTTTTTTTTTCATCTCATCATCACACTCTTCATCTCACTTGTCTCAATGAAACTCTACCTCACTCTTCATCTTTTCATTTCACTCTTCATCTCACTTTTCATCTCTTCATCTCACTTGTCAAAGGGAGTTTGAGATAACACCAGATTTGGCTTGACATATGTTCAAAATGATTTTTTTTTTCATCTCACTCTTCATCTCACTTTCCATCTCTTCATACCAAAAAGGGAAATTCAATTTCAAAACACAACTAGTAAAATGCTAATATATCATAGTTTTCACTCATGAATCTTCATACCCACAAACATCACACTGAGTACAAACTAATTCATGTGGTGCGACACAATGCTGATCAGTATTCTTGTTTTTAAATGTTGAAGAAATTAATTTGTAATGGTTTAATAATTTGAGTACAAGTATAACCATAAATGCTATTTAGGGTAATTTAGACACTATGAGAGCAGCTTACACTTTTATGAAAAACCTGGCACTTGACTTTTTGGACTCAGATGATTTGGCTAGAACCAATAAAGCACGACAATACATAGGAATCTTATTGTCTCAGAGGCAATGCAAGGTTAACAGAGCATTAGACTGAAACTCCAGAGGTCCTCAGTTCTATTCTCATTGGAAGTAACGTTTTGTTGCTGGTTTTTCTTATTATCACATAGTCAAGTCTTTGGTTATGAGGAATATGAATGAAAAAAGACAGACAAGGTCAATGAAACCAAAATGGTCAAACTAAATAAAATCGGAAAAAATAAAGAAATAAGATATGGCAAATGATGATAGATTCTATCAGCTTTTGCTTTCCGTTTTTTAATTAATTCAAATAATATTTGAGGTTTCGATAGAGCTTAAGATATCAAAACTTTTTTAACGTACCATATCCCGAATAAGGGATTTTTTCCGAAGGCCTTCACACGACAAATCAAAAACGACTCTTCACAATTTCCTTTGGTTTTGTATTTATTTTAGAACCAAAATATACTGGGTCCCGCTTATAATCCCGCCAGGTGCTCCTTATAAGCGAACCTTTTAACACTGTAGTCAATTGAGTTTTCTCTTGACGGTTGGTTAGTTCATTTGACAATTTCTTTAAATCAGTTCAAACTAAAGGTGGTAATCTGTCCATATGAGCAATGGTGAATTCACTGTGGCTGGTAATTTAACACTAACTTGTAACATCTATGGTAATCATTTGAATTGATTGCATTTAATACAATTGTTAAATGAACTAACCCATCATTAAGGGAAAACTCGGAATGGGATGGTGCAAGCTCGAAAGTAAATTATTTGTTCGCAGTAGCCGGGTGCTCGTTGTAACCGAACTCGTTTAAAGCAGGACCAAGTGTAACTGTCTGCTGAATTTTCTTTTGGAGTTTAATTAGATCTCACTTGTTTTATAGGAAGAGAATTTTTCCAATTTTTTGAAAAGTACGTTTGTCCCTTGAAATGTTGGCAGTGCTTAACATTGTAACAATACACCGAAGAAAAAGAGTACGAGTGTAATGGATCACATGGGTTTCCCGCAGATTTTGTGTCACTTATCATATTCATGAACTTGATTTGCAACACTAAACCGAACTATTCTCTTGGTTTTGCCGTCTCCAAATATCTTCCTGTACCTTTCTCTTTCAGCTGCCTCTTCTGAACCAACGTCACTGCCAGCCTTTGTATTCAGATTTTTCATTGTGTAAATTCCCTTCAACTCCGTGGTGTTTCCCTCAGGATCCCTGTCTTGGGGTTTCGACACGCTAATATTAAAATGTGGACTCAAACTCAGACCAGCCAATGCCAGTCGACTCCTCCATAGTGTTCTGGTGGTATCAGTATCCATATTGACGACATCCTTAGAGTCCTTTGTTTCAGATTTGTTCATCACTACATCATTGTCTTTATTGCTTGTTACATTTGGATCGATTGTAATTTCTTCTACAGCAGTATTGTTTTCATCTGAACTTTCCAATGATGTAAACATTTCAGTGTGTTCATCAACGTCTTGTAGATCATATGTTACCTCTAGTCGCGAGTAAAGCTTATCTTTATAGCAGTTTGTTGTCTGTCGTTTCACTATTTCGTGGTTTCTGTTTTGTCCGCTTTCCCTTCTTTGTGTGTTTTGATCAATCTTCTGGCCCATTGTACACTTGTCTATACTTAACACAGTTTCAAGTTTCGAATTACAACCGCCTGTCCGTGTCCTGTCACCATAAATTATATTATTACTTTTTCTTCGTACATCGGAAACTTTATTTGTGTCAATATCCGACCTTGGTAACACAATCTTTAGGTTTTTCTCGTGCCGCCAACTTCTGGATTGTTCTTTTCGTTCTGCTGCAGCTGAATTGTCCGTCTTGAATCCTGATCCCCTTCCAATTAACTGGTTATTGTACAATTCATCGTAATTGTCCAGAACGGTTGGTAATTCTGAATCCAACACTGCCGCAGGTCTCTTTTTTATCCCATATTGAATGAGTGATACCTGAGATCTTGAATTGGCGTTGATTGATGAATGGTCATAATTGTGGCAGGAAGAAATTTGTCCTCTATTTCCAACTGTGGCTGGCCTTGGGATTTTCAAAGAGGTGGGCACAACTTCAAATTTTTCCATCCAGCCCTGCCGATGGAATCCAGGCTTGTCGCGTTGGTCGCTATCATGAACAATTTGATCGTCTTCAAAGGACAGGATTTCTGCATCACACGATCTACTTACTCCTAAAGGCCTCTGCTTCAATGTTTTCCTCTGAATTGTCATATTCCTTGGATGGAACACTTTGATATTTAGATTTACAGTACTAGTTTTGGGTATTGATTCACGCCATTTGCATCTGTCATTTGGAGGCTTACCTTCAAACTCAGTTAAAAACTTGTATCTTTTGGAACTGGCAGGGGCGCTTACACAATACGTTTTCTTAAATTCCTTTCGTACCACCTTGTTATCACTCCAAACTTTTGATAAATCCTTGTTTTCTTTAATAGCACCCTTTTGTAATTTGTAATGAACAGCAGTGGCTGATGTGACGTTCCGTTTCTGTTGCGAGAGGTTTGCATCCCGTTGGTCTGGCATTGTCCATGATCTGAAAAACCGTAGGTCATATTTCGCCGGTTGACGTCGTATTTTACTCGCTTCATTCACTATTTCACTCCATTTGCAAATAGTCTGATCATCGGCATTATGATTTCCAAAGTTGTTATTTGGCTGAGCTGCATTCAGTGCAGTCAACATGTTGACTGTTTCGTCAAAACGAAGACGTCGAAGTAGAGGCGTTCACATTTTCACCCTGGCTATGAAGACACACCTTGGAACTGCAACTCGCAATAAACACCCAAATATGTGGGTTTAACATTATAATCAGCAGATTTGCAAGATCAGCATAACACTCATGTGTAATAATTCCGTCTAATTAATATGACAAATAAACCGTAATCCAGATTAATCCATGCATGTAAGTCCTCTTAAACTAAAGATTTTCCCGTGGTCAGTGTGTTGAATTGCTCTTCGTTAAACTAAGCATTGTGGACCAAGATCCAACATCGATTATTCTGTTCCTTTGTTATGAATGTTTTGGCACTGGACGTTAACCTAGTCCAGAAATAAAGTAAACAAGAAGCTTGCCCGCCAAGTGCATTGATTTATATACAGAGTCTTCAAACTTTAGTTTTTTTAATCGTGCCAATGTTACCGTCAAATCAATATCGTTGAAATCGGACCCAAAGCATCAATTTTATGTTCAATAAATCAAACTAAAATCCACACTACCGAATTATGTAAAAAAAGAACTTGTGCAGCAAGGTGAAAATTCTGAAGTGGCAAGGAAAAAAATTCAGCAAAATAAAAAGTCATCCAAAAGTACTAGCTTTGCCTGTTTACAAACGGAAGAGGGTTTCAAAATCTATCGAACAGCCGTCCTGCATTATCTTATTGATCCATAAGATTTTATGGGTTTTTCCGACAGTTTCATGTGAAATATCAATCTGAATCTATGTTTCAGCTGTAAATTCCTCACCTGAAGCTGTCACAGCACAATTAAGTCACATCTGCAGATTGATGTTTCTCTTGAATTTCGCATGTTATTTAAAAGGTAATACAGTTAGTTTCCCGGCATGCAACTAAGCCATTTGTTTGAGTGCAATTGCTGACTGCCAATAATCGACTTTCGCCGAATTTCTGCTAAAATTTGGTAAATTTGCCCCATTCTTCAATATATCTGGCAGATGTAAATACACTCGATACCTGGATATCTGGAGGAACTTGCTATCACATCTATTGACACTGATGGCATGACACTTTAATTAATAAATTTAGTGTTAGCGTGTCACTAATTGCATCCTAATGGTCGCCTTTAATCATATGAAATAAGCACCTGCAAATTCCAAATGGCAAATTGAGACCAAATTCGACCCTGAACTGGAAAACTAAAATATTTGTCTTGCAGATCAAGGGGATCGCAAGAAGGGAGCTGGGACCCCCATATCCAATCCACACTAAAGATTTTGACTCTCTCCCTGGGGTCTTTATGAGAGCCGCCACATGTCATACTTTTACTCCTTGATAATTAAATTTTCTAACGCTTCAGGGTTAGATCTAAAAACTATATCTTTCCGTCTGCTTGAACCCATCTAGTTTTCTTCATTGAATTATACAAAAATCCTGTGGAAAGAACTGCATCGTAAAAGTTTCAGACCATAGCTAACTCTTCTGCAGTCACGGTATTTTATATAGTGAATAAATGATAGGTACTTAGAGCGCACTAAGTCAATGTATCTGTCCACAAAAAGTTTTTCACAAACACCCAAAGTTGGTAATGTTGGCATCATTGTCAACTTGCAGTTTTCTTTTTTATTTGCACCAACTAAAATGTTGTAAAGAAAGTTCTTGAATGGCTGGCCTTCCTTTGAGTCAGAGCATGGACCCGGGCATATGTGATTCCCCAAACAATAAAACTAACAGCTTTAGACATTTCAAGAAACTCAGTAAATAATCAAAATAAGTATAACAGTATGCTTTCACAAATAATAGTGGCCTCTTTATGTGAAAACAGGTAGTTTAACCCCCTCCCCCAAACCCTCCAAACCCAGAAGACCCCAACATCCTCACAGACCCTTACACTCACTGCACCATAAGTAAAGTCCAGAAAATTCGTGTAATTTTGAGGAGATCCCAAACTTCTGACTAAAGTTTTCCAATGATCATTTGCTGTGAGAATTTTTTTGTTTTTCAAATGATTGGGAAAAAAAATTATCAGCACCAAATAATTTGATGGCATGTCATCATTTCTGATGGTGAGAGAGATCTCACTACATTGAGTTATATTCTAATTCAATCATTCTGGAAGACGTTTAAACACACCTAAATATTGAGATATATCCACAAAGGTTGGATCTCCCCACTAACAAAAATGATTGTGAACTGTCAAATAGTAGGCATAAGTAATGTTCTTTCTGGACACTTGAAAAACAAAAAGAAATCCTCACAGATAACCGTAAGCAAAACTTTAGTCACAATTTTCTGAACTACTCAAAATTACACGGATTTTCTCATTTTGCTGATCGTGCCGCTAGTTTTTCTGGATATTCCAACTGACTGCACGGCAGTGTCAGTATGAACCAAAATTGCTGAATTCGTTTCAGTACAGTTCAGACGAGAACAAATACTCTGGGAGTAAATAATATAGTTAAATGTTTCGTCAATTCATTTAATGTAAATGAGCCACAGGTAATTAGTGTCAGATCCGAAATAATTTTAAAAAGTATCTTTATCACAAAATAAGGATTCGATTCAACTCACACAGAAACATACTCCTAAGTCTGCCAGCATTCGGCAGAAAAAAAAAAACAACCAAAAAGTCAAATGAAAAGAAATGTCTGTTTTTCTTAGACCAACAGCAGCTTTGTGTGCAATATTTCGAAATATTTGATTCAATTTAATTTGTGTGTAAATGATACTAGCATGCAAACCAAATGTAAAGTGAAAAGTAGCAGGGGAATGTATGACAAAAATATCCGCATGAAGCTTTTTGTAGATATCACCTGCTTTTCCTAAACTCAATTAAAGCCAAAAATTAACTTTGGACTCTTTGGATTTTTGGGTACAAGGTATTCTTGAGAAATGTGCGAATCTATCAATAATATTAGAATGAAAAGCGTTTGACTATTGGTGAGGTGTACGTCCAGAGTCTAAGCCGAGTCTAAGTCGATTCCATGTACCATTGTAATTCTAATTTTAGGAAACTATTTGGAAACAAGCCTCAGATTTCTTCAGTCTGAAATAGTTGTCATATTGAGTAAACAATTGTCAAAAACTGAAAATGGTATGACACTAACAAAGTAAAATTCCAAAATGATGGACATGATTTTTTCCAACAAGTTCAGTGCAAAACTGAAAAGGATTTTTTATGGAAAATGGCGGTTACTTAAATTTCGCCAATACTCGCGTCCTGCAAGTTATCACAAAGGGGTCAGTTCGGAATCCGATTCGAGTTTCAGTGAGATACACAAATTTGGTAATATTGGTATTTTTGTGCAGCTCCTGTAGAAAAAAATAAATGCAAAATAGTTACCAGGTAAATTTTAATACAAATTGAAATTTATTATGATACATAGGGTTGTAGCACGTAAGACCCGCATGTGTAAACATAAAAAAAATTTTCTCTAACTCTCCACAATACAAGAATGCAAACATTGGACGTAGTTGTTTCTGAGCAGCGGCGAAGTGCGTTGACTGACTTCGTTGAACTTCTTGACATTTCACAAACAACTACACACTCAGTGAACCTGTCAGTCAGTGGGATCACCATAGCAACCAAAGGGACAGCCCACAATCCAATATGGAGGACGAGTTGGTTTTAATTTGTATTTTGTTGAAGAAAAAGGTTGAAAACAGAATCAAATTACTAAACTACATGATATTTATTGCATCCAGGTACTTAACAACTGTATATCTTGACTTTTCACTGAAAAATAAAAATTTAAAGGTGGTATTTCAGTCCAAAATCAGCAAATGTTCACTGTTCTTTGTTTGTTTACATCCATAGATCTAGTTAAACTAGCGAAGTCTGTCCTTGCAGCCTTTGATAACCACACTTAAGACATCCATTCTCCTCAGAATTTCACATTTTTCGTCTTCCCACGCCTTTATAACAGCATCCGTCTGGGCTATCCAGCTCCTTTCATCCCTGTAGACCTCAATATTCTGCAAGAAACAAGCGAATCGGTTAAAAAAGTGACTAAATCCACATCCTCATTTACTTTCCAACTTAAGACACCATGAATTTTCTTTGAAGTCATTGCTCAAGTGACTAAATCGCGTACACATTTCCTTTCAAACTTAGGACTCCGGAACGAAATTAAAACAATTCCAATATTTTCAACCGTACTAAAGGCTTACCTTATCGAGTACACGTATGTGTCTGTTGAGGTGTTTCCATTCGTCTTGCGCATCTTCAAGCTCTCTCTTCAACCGGGACCTCTCATGGTGAACAAGACCAGCACGAGCCATCTGAAATGCAAATGAAATGTGTATAGAATTGAGTCATTTTCACTGCTTTTCCTCAAATCCGTTCTGACGTGTTGGAGGCAAATGAAATGTGTATGTGATTTAGTCATTTTTTGATGTTCTTTATCAAAACCGTTAAGTCCTTTTGTAGGGCAAATGAAATGTGTATGTGATTTAGTCATTTTTACTGCTTTTACTGATTATAAACGGTAACTTATTGGCCAGCAATTAAATGGGTATGCTCCTTTAGTCATTTTGAAAACAGGAAACAAGTAGTTTTTCTAAGAATTATTTTCTATTGGCTTTTAGCATTCGAATTGAACGTCTAAAATCTAAAGACTTTTGGGAAGTGTACTCAACAGAGATAACAGATGACGATTTCAGGAGATTCTACAGGATGGATAGGGCAACATTTGAAGCATTGAAAACGTTCCTGAATCCAGCAGTGCGTACTTATCAGGGTGGAAGAGAACAAGTATCTTCACATAAGATGCTGGGGATGACATTATTTTTCCTTGGATCTAAATTGCCATATTTTCAACTATCTGGAATATTTGGGGTATCTTCTGAATGCTTCATTCGCAGTACAAACTACATAATTAAACTTTTAAATGACAAGTGTCCAGATGTGATTAAATGGCCTCGCAAGGAAGAGTACAAAAACATTGCTGACAGCTTCAATGAATCACGAAGAAGGCAATTTCCCAATGTAATTGGTGCCATAGATGGCTGCCACATACGAATATCTCCAAAGAAGTCTGAAATTCAGTCTTACAGGAACTTCAAACAATTTCACAGCATTCATTTACAGGCAGTTTGTTTATCAGACCGCAAGTTTACAGATATATTTGTCGGGTAAGTAAGACAAACTATCATAAATTTTTCAAAATAACACTTTTAAAATCTGTTTATTTACAGTTAGGACATGTGAACTCAATTATTGAATAAGTAGCAATAAATGGAGAACATGAATGTAGTACAGTGCTTCTTCACATCTTAGTGTTATCTCCTAAAAAAAAATAAAAATGAATTATATTTTCAGTTGGCCTGGAAGAGCTCACGATGCTCGTGTATGGCATCACAGTCCTCTCTGCAAAAAACTGGCTGAATACTGCCACATAGATAACCAAAGAATTGATGAAACATACCACATTTTGGGAGATTCAGCTTACCCCATGTCGAACTACTTAATGTCCCCTTACCGTACAAGGGCAAGAACATTATCTGAGTGTGAAAAGAAATTCAACACCCATTTGGCATCCAAAAGATCAGTCATAGAACGTGCTTTTGGACTACTTGGCCTAAGGTTCCCAAGGATAACACATTTAAAATGCAAATCAAACACTAAACGCATTAAAGTTGTTGTTGCAACATGTGTACTGCACAATTGGTGTTTAATGGAAGATGATGATGATGAAACAGTATTTGAATTGCTAGATCAAGAACTGGAAGTGGATGTGAATGATCACATAACAGCAGCAGCAGCAGAGGGTGTACGAGCCAATTCTGGAGGTGTGACAAAAAGGGACATTTTAAGTACGATCATACAGAATATGAATTAAATCACCTGAAGCTGAGGGCAAAGCATCAAGACCTGCTTTTTGCCTTTCAAAGTTCAGTTTTTCCCTTTCAAGCTCAAATCTTTGTTTTTGCATTTGTTTGTCGAACTCCAGTCTTTCCTTTTGTAAATTAATCAGTGCTTCTATTTTAGCATCGATTTTGGCATCTTGTGTGTGAAATTCTTCCTTAACCTCTGCAAAGAGGACTTTCATCTGTTGAACAACAGGCTGTCGAACTGCAAAAAATAATTTTATAGTGTTTTCCTTCCTTTTCTCCAAAACAAATTAGTATTGAAATATCTATTTATATTTTTTAAATAGATTTATGTACTTTTACTCTGTTTTTTGTTGGCTTTGTCTGACTTAGGTGTAGTGTCAGGAGGATTGGCTTGAGCATTTTCCAGGCCCTCCTCTTCCTCCTCATCACTCAGAGAATTAGGATTGTTCTCATGGCCATTTATGTTACTGAAAACTGCATCCGGAGAGACATGAGATAAAGCTCCAAAAGTATCTTGCAATTCAGTTCTGAGGGGTTCAAACAAGAAGTGACCACCAGTTTTCTTGCCCATTTCAACCATTTTGTCATATCTTTGTTGTAGATGTATTATCTGGAGTAAATAATGAAGTGTGATTTTCAAAAACTATATCTGAACAATAAGTTAACTTTGGGAGGGTGTCTTGGTCTTGAAAGGCTAAGACAGGAATCAAGAAAGATTTTCTGTACCTCATGTCTGCATTGGTCATTTGACCTGTTCCAGCCAATTTCATTCAGTCGTTTTGCCAATTCTTTATAGTTATCTTTCTTTAAGCCTCCCAATAACATTGTTTTGAAGACCATTAGCAGATCAGATTGTTCAGAGAAATCCCATTTTCCTGCAGAAAGTGTGATATTGATATGACAAGTAGATAAAAATCTATGAACATAAAATGCTTTAATTGCAGGGGTATTTGGTACCTTTCTTTGGTATGTCACCCTCTTGTACATCTTGCTCTTGTGCGTCGTCATTTTTTTCTTGTGCACGTACAACAACTGTTGTAGATATAGGCTGAACTCCGGTCTTGTTTTTGGGCCCATATTCAGAGACAATTTTCCCAAACACACCATTTTTACTACTTGGAATTGCTTTACGTTTTCGACCTCTGGGACCTTTTACATGATCAGCTGCTTTTGAGGTTGAACCGTCTGGCCAAATAATTTCCTCTGGATCCAGATTTATTTGAGTGCCATTCCTCATAAGCTCCTCAGCCAAAATAGCTGACAAAACCTCAAGGGTTCGCATTTGTTGCCATAGTGGAAATTTCTTTGCATTCAGATCATTCAGCAGCTCAGTTATTTCATCAAGGAGATCAAAGGCATGCAGGTTAAATAATACAGCCCCTAAACAAGACCATTGAGTTCAGATTTAATGCATAAATATATATGTTATACTATAGACAATTACATTTAATATATTAGCTACATTGTTATTTGTTACCTTCTTGAGTGTTATAATTATAGTCAAAGGGTTTAGCCTTGGGTTGATTTCTAACTTTGAAGATAACATCGTCAAGTTTGCCAGTGTTCCGTACAGAATTAAAACTATACAGTAGAAACTCTTTGTAGTCTGCGAACTCAATAGTGTCTGTAAAGAATTTTTTTTGATAAAAAAACTTCATTTGAGGCACAGAACAATGTTTAATATCATATCAGTTAGATAAGACTAGGGTACAAACCATTGTTATTTTCTGTTACCTACAAAAACACATCGTAAGAGCTATTTCCAAAGTTTAACTTTAAATAGAAATTTAAATTTAGAAAAGTCAATAAAATGTTTCAAATACCTCTGTCTCCATGTCTTGTACTTGTTCCATGTTATTTTCTTGAATAGTTGCAGGTATAACAGACATAATTTCAACTTTGTGTTTGTACTGTCCAATGACTGCTGAAGTAAAGCTGCTCCGCACCAATGTTCTTACAACACTGGATTCCATACCATGTACCCTCAATTCCTCAAACTGTGCTGAGTTCAAAATCTCCTCATAAACAAGGTTTTCAACCCTGAATTTGGTCTTGTAGAGTGTAGGAAACTGAGCCATTTCTGAAAGAAAGTAGAAATTTTTTTTTTTACGAGTAGCATGTGATGGGGTATGTACTTGCAGTGCATCTTCCCGCGCTACACTCTTTCAGCCGCCATATTGAAAAAGCAACAAACTTGTGAAAATTTTTTTTATTTTGGCTTATTACTCCAGAAGTAAGTATTGTCAATCAGTTATTATGTAGTACACTTTCTACTTAATGTATATAGATTACATTGACCATATTAAACTGCAGTAATTACAATCTTTACTTTTTTTCAATAGGATGTCTGAACCGAAGCCGCGTGCAGTTAGCAGTGGTACAAAACCTAAACGGATGAATAAACGTAAAAGACATGACATCGAGCAATTGGTCCACCCCTACATTATGAAGTTTGATGCCAGACAGGAGAAATTACTGAGGACTCTGAACAAAATGTATGATCTTGCGGACAATGATTTGGTAATATCTGACCACCGAACAGGATTAAACGACTACACTATGAACAAGCAATTTGCGGATAAATTGGATAACTTAGCAAAATTTCTGGTTACAATGAGTAACAAGTGCTGTGAAAAAGCCACGGAATTACGTACTAAAATCAGTGATGCTGAGGACAAAAAACGCTTGGAGAACGAGGATATTTTCTACATTGAGGAAGTTGTGAAGGAAACTGACAAATGCTACTTGGTGCAAAATAAGAGACTGTTACGTTCTGGCAAATTCAAAACTGATCCTGACTGCCTACCACCACCGCCACCTCCAAAACGAATACCTGTTCTTATGATTTCAACAGATGAGGAAGACGAAAGTTATGCTGGTGATGTTGATACCAAGTTTATGTATCCTCGGGAGAACAGTATTGAAAAGGACCGGTACAAGTGTATGGACTGTAACAAACGTTTCAGAGACTCACAAGAACTGCGAAACCACTCTTCAAACCATTCAAAGGAACTTTACAGATGTTTAAAGTGTAAAACCGTTTGCAGAAGTGAACGTTCTTTCTACAACCACAGACAGAGCCACTTCAAGACTTACAACTGTCCGGAAGAAGATTGTGGTCAATTTTTCAAACTGAAGACGTCCCTTACAAATCACATGCAAAAACACTCTGAAGAACGGATGCATTGCTCTCAGTGTAGAAAGGAATTTAAGTACCGCCAAAGCTGCATTGAACACGAAAAATTTAGACATCTAACAACTCGTACTGTGCCCTGTCCAGTCTGCAAAAAAATGTTTTGGACACCCACATCGATGAGATCTCACAGATCAAAGTACCACACTCTTGTCAGTGAAATGTTTAGAGACGATATTTACTAACCTTGACTTTCACGGATTTAGCTCTTCTTGAAGTTTTTCTGGCAGTCACTCAACAAAACTGCAAGTAGAACATTTATTTTTATATTTCATGATATTGTTGTTCGTATCACTTACAGAGAAGTGAAATAGCTTTAGCTACAGAACGTCATGTTTACTGTGCAACTTGTTGACTCTTTTTAAGAAATTTCTGCAATTTTTGACAGTTTGAACAAGTTAACTGGTTTTCAACGTCACTTACAGAGAAGTGAAATAGTTTTAGATAGGGCTTAGATCCTGCAGAAACAGTTTTTTGTTGTTTAAGGTCGTATAGAAATTATTATTGCATTGGCAATTGTTGCTTTTTAAATTTAAGTCTGAAGTTTCCTTCAATACAGTATCAAAAGGCAATTAAATGACCACACTCATTTCATTTCCAGGCTAAGATTTTCACTTGACTGTACAAAAACTTCGAAAAAGTAACTAAATTTATTACTCATTTCATTTCCAGGAACATAGCTTTCTCACAAACAAAAGAAACTGCTCAAAAATGACTGAATTCTTTACTCATTTAATTGCCTTGGTAAGCGAAAAGGTATTCAGATTGTTGTTATGCTCGATGTAGATCTGACAATTAACACTACTTTTTATTGTTCTTATTTGGGATGTCTTGCTTGATAAAGCAAAAGATATTGAAAAAAAACCACGTTTCTTGTTGATGTAGTTCAACATTTGTTACAATAAAGGTAAGCCTTTAGTACGGTTGAAAATATTGGAATTGTTTTAATTTCGTTCCGGAGTCCTAAGTTTGAAAGGAAATGTGTACGCGATTTAGTCACTTGAGCAATGACTTCGAAGAAAATTCATGGTGTCTTAAGTTGGAAAGTAAATGAGGATGCGGATTTAGTCACTTTTTTAACCAATTCGCTTGTTTCTTGACGAATATTGAGGAAAACCTACATTTCGCGCCAATCTGTGTCATGATCTAGATCTAGATAAAGCACACTTCGGTCCGAATTCACTCATTTTAAGCACATTTCTCCTTTTATTTCCACCTACCTCAACGTCTGGGAGTTCTTTGGTATTAATACTATTAGATTTACTGAAATATTTCAACAGATCAAGTCGTATGACAGCACACCAAGCAAAAATTTCCTGTAATTTCACAGCTTTGTTTACACGGCGGCCATTTTGGACTCAGTCACTTCTTCACAATTTCCCACTGACTGTAGATGTCACCTCGCGAAGTGTAAAAAGTAGAAACAACTGCAAACTGAGTAAAAAGTCGACTTTGCTGAGTGGAATTTTCACTTCGCGAAGTACAAACAACTACCACCATTGCCTACTTCATTTTCAGCTCTGCCATTATTAAAATTAACCAGTTCAATAAAGCAGATAACCTTGAAATGCAATCCTCATTTATCCCTTAATTGCTAGTTTCATATTTACTCAAATCAGTTAGTTGGTGTAAATAAAGAAGAAAACTGCAATTATATGAGAATACAGAGCTGGAAATAATGGCAACATTGCCCACTTTGTGTGTTTGTGAAAAACTCGAATGAACACAGAAGGACAAGAAGCATCAAAAGCTAATCTCAATGAAACTGTAATCTCTGTAACTATCACTTAACTTTAATTTTGAATATCTTAGATGGCCACTCTGTATACTTCATGTAAATTGAAGAATATTGCGTAATCACAAAACATTTTGGAGTGTTTCTCAGTTCTCTAAATACCTGCCTGTATCATGCTCATCTGCTAGGCCAGAGGGAATGGATTGGAATACAGTTAGGGTGCTAGTGATGGAAAGGTTATCGTACAAAGTGGCTATGAATAGAATAACTGGTAAAAGCAAGCTCATTTGGGGTTTTCACGATAGGGAAATCTGACAGATCTGACAGAAATAAAATGTTATTTCTAAGAATAACTACAATTTAGAATTTAAATGTAAGAACCATTAAATAGTTCCAGTACTTGCTAGATTGTGGGTACATTGTCAAATGTACAGAAACTAGTTTCTCATGTGTTACACAAACAACAGCAAGGAGTAGAAATCCACTTAAAAATCCACTTAGAAATGCGTATCGTGAAAAACAAGACTGGGCACTTCTTTTTGTATTTATTTTCAACAAAACGGGCATTGACCAAAAGTACTTAACCCTTCGTGCGCCGGTCGAGACTTCAGTCTTATTACGATAAAAGCCAACACCACCGCTGAACACACTCCAACCCAAACACATCACACCGCAGACACTAGTCTGCTGCTGTTGCACAGTAGCTCAACCATTTTAGAATCAATAAACCTAATTCGAGTCGCGCTTAGCTTTTTGCAACTATGTAACTCTATAATCTACTGTTCACCG
>JBCAUG010220388.1:0-18996 GCA_038406175.1 Haplosyllis leylae | reverse complement strand
ATCAGCCCCCCCCCCCCCCCCCCACCAGGACTTAGGGTTTTTAGCAGATTTAAACTCAGGAACAAAGCTTGAAGTTGACCATCAGCTACCATCAACCCCTCCCCCCCTCCCAAGTTTTTGACCCGTTTGCATCGTGCGGAGACCAAACGTTTGACCGCGTACTGTCAATATTCTCGTTTTATGGAATTGGAGACAATTCATAGTGACGATAAAACGCAGCCATGCCAAAGAAAAAAAAGGAGAAAAAAGAACAGTTTCTGGAAGCGTCCCGAGAAGAAAAACCTAGAAATGGAGCAGTCTGTGTGGGAGTTTCAAAGACGTGCTCCTTTTCACAACTTTAAGCAACACCAACTGTCCTGGATTGCGAATGGCATCTAACAGCTGCATATTTTCAGTCGCTCCTGCTGCTTAAGCAGAGCGACTTATCTTCTGACTGTGGTGTCTGTTTGCTTGCTTAAATATTTGGTTGTAGACAAAGAACTTAATTCCAAATATTAACATCAGATGGCTCACAAAGCTGATATCATTTCAAATATTGACACTAGATGTCACTCATACTTAATGACACTACAGATACTAATGACACCACAAGTGCTACATGACACCACACATTACTTACAATAACTCAGTATTACTTACTCGAGTTTTCCCGTAATACACAAAGTTGGCAATGTTGACATTTTTGTGTTAGCCTAAATTTGAAAATATGATAGATAGAGAAATTCATGACATCAGTTAAAATTCAAAACACCATTACAAATGTAAATTTGCTTTGAGACTTGTTAGGTCCTTAACTGTTTCCAATTTATTTACATCAGAAGTTGTACAAAAATGCCAATGTTGTCAACTTTGTGTATTACGGGAAAACTCGAGTATGAAGCTTAGTATTTGATATTACTTGCACTTAGTGCAGGTGTGACACAAGGTTGGTAGGCATTCTTGTTTGTAGTAGATTTAACCGCATTTTTCGCACGTGTATTGTCCACCTCGTAAACGATCAGCTGAAGTTAAAACATTTTCGTAATAACAATTTTCATTCCGCAGGAATTGTACGAAATCCAAATCGTGTTCATCAGAAGAGGAAATGAAAGGAATCATAAATGTCCGTTATGAGCATTGAAAAAGAAGGCCCTCTACCATTATCTGTAAGTGCAATCAATGCAATTGCAATGGAGCTCGTTCAGCCATGACAGTCCAATGCTGCCATCAGTCACACATTTGTACTGAAAATTTGATTCCAAAAATAACATTGGGTCTATGGGCTGATTTCCTCAACTGAGACCAAATTCAGCAGTCGAAATATTCAGGAGACACGCAGCATGCAAGATCTTCAACATTTTAAACCAAACAAGAAAGTTATCATTCGAGCAGCTTTATTTAACCAACAAGTTTCAAAATATTCAAGTTTAAAATGTTGGAAAGATTTTACATGATTTCAGTTTGGGAGGGCTGGTACAGAAAACTGATACAAGAGTGAAGGAAATTTATGTTTTGGATACATCTCTTGTACTTAAATCACAATTTTATCAAAGCAAATAAATCGAAAGAAGTGTTCTGTTGAATTTTTGAGGGGAAACTGGTCAATATTTTGTCGAAATGTGGATGTGCATATATTATTATGTGAACACCAAAACCAAAAATCCACATTGCGAAAGAAACTAAAAGATACCAAACCATGCGTAGATTTAGTAATTACTTGCAGAGAGTAAAATTTTAATATGATTTCAGTTGGTTTCTTAAAATCAAAGTATTGATTTTACACCTTAAATATGATTACAACACAGAGAGCTTTACCGCAAATAACTTTTTCAATAAGGGACCAAATCATTTTGATTAATGGTTTAATTTGAATTCAGAATTTTCCCCGGTGCCATACAAATCTAAAATTTCGTATTATTTTCCTGAGAAATCCAAGAATACTCTAATTGAAAGTTCTGCATTATTATATAATTATTATTATAAGTTTCTTAATATTTCTGAAATGGGGACGAACAGAAATAAGAATTATTTGATGGCAAACAATTGTCAATCATATTATTACAATAACAGATCTTTTAATTAGTGTAAATAGATTATAAACTCAAAAGTTAATGTTTGCTGTGCAGAAGCCTGAGATGCTGCCACTGATTGGATACATTTAATCACGTGGGTCATAAACTTTCCTGAATGTTTCATGTTTATTTTCGGTGTCAATCGCTTTGTCCTTTTTAGGAGAGAAATTCAAGCTGTGTTATCGAAAGATACTATATCGTATTTCTAATCATATTTGTCAACAGAATATTGGGATCTTTCTGAAACTTGTCTTATTTGCCAATCCACACAGTGGGTTAAGAAATATTGTGTTTCCCCTGGTTAGGAGCCATCTTGGTTAATTTCTATTCTAATGAGTTGATGAAGTCAAACACACCACTTGTGTTGAAGTTTGTATCACTACGAGAAAGAATAACGCATTTAATCGTCCTGCTTCCTGGGCAGTAGCGTTTTGAAACCTACACATGCTTGTCTTTGTTTCACACATGGTGGTCAATGCAAACTTGTAAATTTCTTTAACATCTTGTACAATAGTGTCCATCCTAGAATTACGTATGTAATAGACTTCGTAATGCTGGTAGCTCAGTTTATTATACAAGGTCAGAATGCAGTCATATCTGACCTAATATTGACAGAAATCCAAATGTACAATGGCATTGGACATTTTATTGCTATTTATTACAAAATAATTTCATCCTTGATTTCATTGTCTTAAAATGCAATCAAGGACAAAATTATCAGCAAAAGAAGTGCCTCTGAATAGAAGTGTCAAGAAAAGTGGCAGGTACCACGTCTAATGATACTTCTAAACCTGAAAATAATATTTTGTAGATGTTTGCAGTGTAACACATAAAATGTACTTGAAACACTATTTGTAAAACATTTAATACATAAATGATTTTCGTAAGATCAATATTTTCCATAATATCAGTCATTTTTACCTGTACATAATGAAATGAAGACCGTCTCACAAGGTTTGCAAATGAATTAAAATTTATTTGTTCCCCTCCTTCATATTCTTTTAATATGGTGTAAATATAGTAATGTTACGGGACCAACTACGTTTCACAAGATGGTCATAGCAGGACACTATTCTTATTAATTACTTTCATCAGATTAATTAATGTCTTGATTAATTAATGTCTGAGTGTTTCACTAGGTTTTTAGATTGGGTTACTGTATTCTGCTTTCCAACGCTTTTCCGTTTGGAACCAGAATGGAATCTATCTGGTAATTCTTTACCCCGTGTTAATGACAAGAGCACTAAAACGAAGGTTTTTTTGGAAGACGGTGTATCTTGAAGTTCATATTAATAACTTGATATGGGAATCTTTGTGTCTTTGAGTCTGTGAGAACAGAATACTAAAAAGTACCTGACATTTAGGTCTTAATTTTGATATTCGGCAGGACGGTTATTTCGACTGGCAGACTAACTGATGTGGAATTAGCTATACAAACCAAAATCAAAATATGTAATGTGTAAAATTTGTGTAATGTGTAATGTGTAAAATTTTGAACTGTAAATTTGTGAAATGTTTAAGGTATTTGTATACAATGTATACAATGTGAAGCTGAAAGTAATCCTCTGAACACAAATCTGACAAAAATACAGAAGGTACTCTAAAAGGTAAAATTATTCATAGTACAATTCCTCACATTAATTTCCTTTACCAAATGCTTCAGATGTGTAAGAAATCTTGACTGTCTTAAACATATAAAAGCAGAATCAAAAGCGAACCTTATAGTCTCTACATGGAAAAATTTGTGTAAAGTTTTGTCTACCGCAGGACGTCGTGACAATAAAATTTCTTGAAACTGGTGGCAATTTACAGCAAGATTTCCTTCAAATATTTCTCTTGAATGTTCGATCTCAATATACCAAATACATTGTATTCCTTTGCTTTTTAAATATATCACACGAGTTTTCAGATTCTTTTGTGATTATTTATCAAAAACTTCAATTCATACTTTATCCTGCACTTGGGAGGGGAGAGAGGAGAAAGGTACCCTAGGTTCTGTTCAGGGGTACCCCTCTTCCTTCCATCCCTCACCGCCCCTACTGGTCCCTCCTCCCCTCTTCCCTTTCCACCAGACACAGGAGAAATCACTGGTGAGAAACTGAAAATAAGAACAAATTTAAGCTTCTTCCATCATGTGAACGCAACATTATTGACAGAAGGAAAGATATTTTTAAATACATTTGCACTCAGAGTATTGGTAGTTCTTCAGAATTGGAAAAAATACACAAATTTACGGTGTTGGATTATGGGAAGCGGTAGGAGCAAACAGTCGAAAGTTGTCGAGCTTAAATTTCGTGAATCCCATTTGGAATAGCTGCATGAAAACAGTGTAATAAAAATTTTTGCAAACTTTCAACGTTAATTTCGAAATGGAGAAAGCAATTTTCCAAAATGTAAAGCTTTTGTATGTATGTATTCATCGTATCAGCATGAACAAATGGAGGAATTGTGCTACAGAATTTTTTATTTTCCATTTTTTTTGCTACACATTTTCTAAAGTGTTGCTCTTTCGAAAAACTGTGGGTGGAAACTTTCGTTTCTCATTTGCAAGTGACAAAGAAATTGAAAAGGAAAAATAATATCAGAAAATTGTTGAAGACCGACGGAATGATTCCCTTTCCCAGGAGTATCGTCCAGCTCTCTTCTCATACGTCCAATTTTTGGTACATCTATGAAATCTTACGTTTTGGAGAAATAATCATTTATAACCACTGTTTTTTTTTAAACATTGACCTTTGAATTACAGATAATCAACATACAGGGTCGTCAATATTCCGCCCTTTATAAAACAGACTAATTTTTGGCTTAACATCAAACAGAAAGGAATAATTATGTTTCTAATAATGCAAATATTTTCAGATTGTACATGATAATCTCATATTGTCTGAATGCCAACATTAAAAGTTTTTACGTGTATGAAGAAGAATCTGAAATAAATTAGTTTTCTTCCATTTCCCTTCAATTTTCTTTAGACTGCTATTAACTATTGGTGAAAAGTGAATACAAATAAAATGGCAATGTTACACATTCTTGCTCAGGGAATACAATTTCTGCAAAGTTTAAAGTTGAAATGACTGATTCAAAGTGAATTATGCTTTCTTGATTTTCGTCAAGTCATCTCCAAAGACCAAAATTATTGAAGTGTGCATTGTCGACTTTGTTGCGTTAATTACCCTATAATTGTAGAATTTGTATTGTTTTCCTGTTAACATGTACTTCTAGGGCTTCGAATTAATTTGAAACCCTTTCATTAATTTACTTAAAAAATCCACAGATATGGTATCTGTATTTTTGCAAATTATCCGTCTGTCTGGAACCAGGATGATTCGATCAGCACTTTAGACTGTTATGATTTTCTGAGGTCAAAATAGAAATCAGAAATTCTATGTACATCAAATAAATTATAACCTTATAAATTTATGGAAACCTTAAACAACAGCACCAACACCGAAATAGTGGTCTTAATTTCAAAAGTTTTGGATAATCTTTGCATTGCGCTTTCTGGCACCGCTTTTCTTTGGCCGATACATTATAAATTTTGACGAAAGATGGGCGAAAGGTCACCAAATATACCATGGTGTCCATGAAAGAGCCAAAAGGACTGAGTCATTCTACTAAGGAGAAAGGAACTAATTGTAAGGACAAAATGGGAATCCAATGTCAGGAAACTGAGTATTTTGGGAAATGCAAGGTCAAGTAACCAGACTCGGGTCGCAGAACCTTCTGTGAAAAGCATCAATACCTGTGTGTGTCGTGTGCTCAGCAGTGTGAACTTACATGCAAGTATTTACTTTGATCAAAATACAACCATTTGGCTTCAACACTCCAGTTAACTCTTCATTCAAATCTGCAGATAACAAATGTATCCACATCACCAAGAAAACAAAGTCAGCTTCTGCCACATCCTGCATCACTTCAGGTCACACTATTGATATTATGATTCATACCCAGCCACTTGGCAGTCAATAGTTAAATGGCCAATTCAAGGATTATTCAATTAATCTATTTTAAACAATGCAATGTGGTCAGATGCGGTTGACATTAATTTTAATGATCAGGGCAGCCCAACTACAGTTTGGAATTCAGTGATGCTGAACCTTTGACACAACAGATGCTTCTGTCACACTAAGTGATTTTCCAGGCAACAATTCAAATGCAATACAATGATTACAACCATGCAAAGCCAGAGAACCTGATCCAACAGATGAGGAAAACTGTCATGACATTCTGAAACAACAAACTGCTGTCACAGCAAAAGCAGCTGAAGCTTACATATAATATATGAAGATGGGGATGATTTGGTGCCACCCTGCATTAACCTAACTGTTCAACTGCACCATAGTTTCTACTAATCTACCTGTCAAATCAAAGTATAACAATACACCAGAACCAATGGCTAAGTGCAAATGGTATGGAATGGCATCTACAGGCACCAGTAACAGCCTGCACATGGGAGAACCACACCACTAGTAATGGTGGCCAAGGTGCTCCCACCCCTGCAGCAGTACCTATTCAACAGCAACAACCAATGGCAACATTGCTGTGCAGCAGAAAATTACACTGAGTATGGAGTCTTTGGAGGTGTACATGCTCCTTTTCCAGTGGTCAATGACACATATTGGCCAGGACTCGGACTATTCAAACACCAACAGGGGCTACAAGCATTACCACAACAACTTCTTCTTTACCTGACGTTGTTCATGACTTCAATGGATCTTCAACCAACTACATTGTGAAATGGCTGGTGGCAAATCCAAGGTAACTTTAACTCATACTCTATTATAATTATCAGAGTTTTTTGAGATTGCCTGTGTGTTACATTCACCATCACTTAGACTTTGTGGACTTCCTACATAATTCTATCTTAACTTTGATTAGATCTTGGGCATGCATTGATTTTGCCAAGGTGCTTCCTGATAATGTAAATGATCTACTGGTAGAATTTAAACAGGAAGACATAATAGATATGAACTGGTAAAGACTTGGGGTTCATACCAACAAAACAAGGTAAAAGGAGACCTATGTTGTAATTAAATGTGTGACAGGCTTCTCTGTCTGGACCTTTGTATACTTGCAAAGACACTTGAATGAAAGGAAAAGACTTTTTCTAATATTTAAATTACATACTAGATGGAAACTATTAGTTCATGTGGAGTATCACTATGATAAAGAAATTGGTCTCAAATGGACAAAGAGCTGTACAAAAAGATTGTCTCTACAGATCCTTAAAGAAGGCAGAATGTCACTTGCTATATTGCGAATGATACGATTCCGATGACCAGCCACTGGCATACACTCAGAAAAATGTATGTTTTTCTATCTTTCCCTAACAATTTTTCATGCAGAATCTTCCTATTTTCCAGTTTAACTTGCTTACACTTTCCTTCATACTAGTTAGATCATTGTTCACCTGTACAAACCATGGTGTTCAAACCTACAACATTGATAAATATAAAAAAGTCAGATCAACCTGCATTTGGTGCATAAAAGTTTACTGATGTAATAGTCTTATCGTGACATTTGATATCTATTGACATCTTTCATCTACACCAACTGCAGATTTAGGGGTCTCATTAAGAACTCCCTTGCATCAGTGATAAACAAAAATAGCCCTGTGACGGGCTGATGTGGTTTAAGTTATGTCTGTGTCAAAATGACAAAAATATGTCAAATTGTCAAAATGATGTCAAATGTCAAATAGTCAAACATCTGGACTATGCCTTAACATTAGGGGATGCTAATTGAAAAAGTCACAAATGTGTGCTTCGTTTCTGCCCCAGTAAAGGTTTTCTAATTTTAACATTACATACCCTTAGAGCATCCTTACATTGACCACTCACATCATTTTTGACCTCCCAACCCAAGTACAAGATGTACAGTTGCCCATCAAAAAAATTCACAAAGTCTCGATCTCAAACCGTAAATTGCAAAATTTCTCAAAAGGTGTCTTTTGGTAGCTAAAAAGGTTCTCTACAAATCACCAATTGACATTGCATCCCTGCGTGCCAACATCAGCAATTTTTGGCATGTTTTTGCAATTTTTAGGTGCCTTATAGGCCCCTAGTGGCAAAATTCCTTCATATTCTTGTAGAGGAGATTATAAGCTTCGATTTGCATGGTAATACATCAAAATTGGACAAGTATTAAGGTAAGAAATGAGCAGAGAGTGATAGAACCACACAAACATGTTAAACATGATAATTTTGAAAATTTCACCAAATAACTAAATGTCATTCAATTTGGGGTCTAGGGATCCTTTTTATCTAATTTCACCATTTTTGAAAAAAATTATTCAAATGGCTTTATGCTATGGGCCATTATGCAACAAAGTCATGGAAATGTGTCCCATTAGCAGCTCCAAAAAGATTTTCTAATTTTGACATTACATACCCTAAGAACATCCTTAGATTGACCACTCATATCATTTTTGACTTCCCAACACCTGTGCGAGATGTGCAGTGGCCTATCAAAAAAAATTCACATGTTGTCAATCTATGAGAAAATAGTAAATCACAAAAATTTTCAAAAAGTGCCTTTTGGTAGGTAACAATGCCATCTACAAATTTCCAATTGACATTGCATCAAAATTGTCAACCCTTCATGCAATAAACAGACAATTTTTATTTCAGCGTATTACTTGAATGGCCATAGCTCAGACACCGTACCCCAAAAAAAAAATTCCGTAAATTTACATATTGTTACACATTTGTGCCAATTTATGTCTCAAAACTCCAAAATTTGAGGGGTCAAAAAAATCTGACAACTTTTTGACATCTCAAAATTTGACAGTTATTGGCCCAGTAAATGGCCAATCAGTGAGATATTCAAAAATCCAAAACAGGGTATGTGGAACACCCTGTGCCACACATATGGACTGATTGTTCATCAAATCAGTGATTCTTGAGTACCCTTTATGCTATTGCAAATGTGCTGAAAAATGCAATTTTTTTCCAATGGCCCACGACACCACCTTAAGTGTGTCACCCCCCAAAATGGTACTATCATATAGCCTAGTTATCTGCCTACCTAAAACCCCCAAGCATCTTTGATGAGTCATCACTCCTTCATCGAGAAAACTTTGATTTTCTGAAGGCACCCAATTTTGACAAAAGTACTTGAATGGCCCTGGAGTCGCCAAAATTTGACATATGCCAAAATTGATCAAATAGGGTCCTAGGAGATGTCATAAGGTGTCTTGTGTCCAAATTTGACAAAAAAATTCCAATGGGAAATGTCCCAAATTGCTGATTCAAAATTCCCATGCGTTTACACAAGTTTACACTTAAACCACCTAAAAATGGTTGGTGAAAGATTTTAAATGATGACATTAAAGATTATGGGTCTTTCTTGGTAGTAAAGGTCTTAACCACTCAAGAAACCAAGAATTTTTTCAACATCTTTGATGAGAGAATGTTTACAGTAATTGCTGAGGCAACTATCAACTATGCCTGGAAACAGATTCTGAATGTAATACAAGGGAGGGAAGCATTTGAGCAAATGGATCACTTGGGTCACAGGCAACACATGCAAGGAGGAACCTGGAAAGATGTAAACACATCTGACATAAAAAAATGTATAGCACATGTCTTAATTATGTCTCCTGTAAGGAAGCTAGTCCTGCAGCTACTGGTCCACAACCTCAATCTCCAAAACACCTTTCTTTGGACAGTATCTCACCCATAACAAATTGCAAGATATTCTTTGGAATTTACATGTTTGTAATATCAGTTCAAATCAATGACCAGAATTACCAAATCATGAATTTCTGGCAAAAGTGCATCATCTCCTTGAAATGTGCCAAGATAATTTGAGATAAACTGAGATACACACCATCTGAGTACATCACAGTGGATGAAAGTTGCATTGCATTTAAGGGAAGGGTCTGAAACAAGACTTTTTCAGAGCCTTTATTATCTGATGCAGTAGCAGTTGTTTCTATGAAGGTTCCTAGAATTATATCAGATTTATTTTCAGAATCTTCTTTTATTTTTTAAGATATGGGAGAGCTGGCTATTTTTGGGGTTTTGTTTATACTTTATTTATTGTTTCAGGGCAGTTTTTGAGGAATGTGTCATCCAGGATTAAGACATTGTAGTTTTCTACTCTTATTATTCTTTTACCCGAATTTCTCCAAATGTCAGCAGAATGATGATAAGCACAACATAGATAACACAGTGTAGGGTTTCCTTGTACTCCTTGTACAAAAGCCAGACCTAATGTTTTTTGTGAGCACAAATTTCAAATTCTCACCATCCAAAACATTAGATGTACCAGTTTTGTACCAAACATACTGATTAAAATGTACACTGATTTCAAGTCTCAGGTAACTTGTTTCAAGGGCAGGGTTGGTAATTGTTGCAGGGACAAGAGCACTAATGTGGTGATGTATTGCATGTTTCAATAATTTGAACCAGCATGGACACATAATGCTTTTGTTTGGCATGCCTGCTGTTAACAGATGTGCAGATCTATTCTTTATGTGCAAACCAACATGACCTAGTTCCACTTCAAATTGATACAGATTCAGTGTTTCTACTACAAGCTGTTCTGTGAGGAGTTATTCTGTAATAGTTAACAACATAGGCCTTGTTGATTCACAGAATTAATACTGTTTGAGACTGAAGGTCAAGAACACATTAATTCTGTGAGTCAACAAAGGTTGCGGTTATTAACTATTTTAAAGCACATCAAAAGGCAATCAAAATTATCCTTATAGTGCTATAATCACACTGAAAGAGATTGAGATGCCATGATGCATGATACATCAAAAGTTTACTGACCTAATTTTGGAACAAAAAATACCAGATTGCCTTAACTCTTGCTGTGTACAAAGGGTTAAATTTCTGGACAAGTGCACCCTAATAATTTCAGTACTTTAAAAGCTTAATAAAACATTTACTTATTCAATTTTCAGTCAATAATTTCAAAGTTTTTTTCTTCTCTTTCCTTTGTGATACCATGCCTGTGTCATCCTTCACCCCAACCTCTGCCATAACCTTCTTGCCCATATCCACCACATCTGCTATACTACCTCCTTCATGACAATATCTCCCCTCCACAATATCCACCACCACTATGTCCATAACTGCCTCTATAACCCCATATCAAATGCCTCCACTACCATATTCACTGCCATGTCTGCATCTAGTTTTTATCAGTTTCACTTACTCCTAAAGCAATAATTTTCTTGACAAATAGTTCCAACACCTTTGGGTTGCATTACAACCAAACCATGGATGATAATTTCCTGTAGCTCAGCATGTGTCAGTTATATTGGTACAAAAACTCCAATCTCAAGCACACACTATATCTATGGAAATGCTGAAGAGGCAGGGCTAATGGGGGTTAAGCCCTCCTTCCGGGTTGTGCCTTCTTGTCTGGTTCTTTCGGAGGGTTCCTATGACTGTTTGAGAAGGGGGGGGCTTCCTTCCTGGCAGGTCCTTCCCAAGGGGAGACCCTATCAATGGTGTCTTTGGTAGTGTGGGCAATGTTGCATTGCGTCATGGGATGGATAGGTCCCCAGTGATTCATGGGAAAGGTGACCCCCCCCCTTCCGTGTAGACAGAATATTCTGACATACACAATTGACCAGTACTACGTATGCCGGCGGTAAAAAATCTACAACTGATTCCAGTATATCTCGAACTAATGTTTGGATTTGTTGAAGAGTGATCATGTCAGGCGCCAACCAGGGAAAGTGCTGTCACTTGGAAATTTGGTTGAGTTCTCATGTGTAATTCTAATTAACTTATTTGAAAATATTTATATGGTGATACATATTTTTCAGATTGTGGTAGTAAACAAAATTGTTCAATAAAATGTCAATTTGGTGTGTAAATTCCAGTGTCTCTCATTTGTGAGGCTTATGCATGGCATTTTTTTCATTAACATATTCACGTTAAGCAGCTACTAAAAGTATACCTCAACCTCCCTGTTATGATGACTAGAATTACTGTGATAAAGAAAATACTTTGAACATCATGTAAATTGTGTCTTTCGTGTGTGAACTGATTTGTGATTGATTTGTGTAAGCTTAACAAGCACTGTGTGTCCCCGGGAACTACCGGTGAAACGTCTTCAGTCGCCACCCCCCGCTTAGTACGCCCCCTGGGGCGTATGATTTGCGTATGAAATCAGAAATTTCTGTTTTCAATCACCCCCGGGGACATACTAACTTTGATTTCAATCACCCCTCCTTGTGATGGTTAACCAGATTGCTGGTCTGGCAATGATGAGTTATGAAACTTGCAGTTATGAAACTTGCAGTCAGTGGTGGCACTTTCACAATTGGCAATGAAACTTTTTACAGTCAGTGATGAAACTTACAGGTGCTGTCCAGTGTGTACCAATGGAAGTTTCATCACCGACTGTAAATTTTCATCGCTGACTGTAAAAGTTTCTTTGTCGACTGTAAAAGTGCCACCACTGACTGTTGGGGGGGGCACTGAAAACGTTACACTGGCCCCTGTGCTGTCAACCGTGACTGGATTAATCAAATGCAACCAAATAAACATTTCTTGAGACACCACACCCCTGTCAAAAAGTCGACTCCCACACATGCCACGGATTTTATATAGTTCAATTTGACCAAAATTAGACGCTAGGAATGTGTCAAGGGATTCTTACCCTCGTGCGCAGTTCTTTCCCATCGGTTGTATCTGGCTCATCTTTCCTGTTTAACAGACTGCGCTTCTGTCGAATGTTTCTTTCACTCCTAGGATTCCCTTCAACTGAACTTTGGATTCGCATTTCTTCAACAATGTTATTAAAATCACCACATCTGACTTTCATTTGACGTGGTACCGAGGTAGATTTAGGTCGATTTGCCAATGGTGATGATCTTGTTTCTTCGAACTGTCTAGGCTTTTTCTTTTTCATCAGTTCATCCAGACGTTTAGATCCCTCTTTGCAACTCTCCGAAAATCTCTGTTTCGTACAACTTCTCGTGCGACGTCTTTCGCTAAATTCTTCTGCCTTAAGTGGTATGAATGCGTTCTTTCTTGTTCTTTTTTGATGTTGCTTTCTGTCGATTTCGAAGGACCAATACGTGTCACTTTTATTTAATCCGACCATATTCTCATATGTTGCTTTTGAGCACTGGGTCGATCTTCGCATTGACCTTGTAATACGTTGCTCAACACTCTGTTCCATAGTATCTTTGTTTCCATTATCTCCACGTCTAGCAGCATTTATATTCAACTCTAAGTTCTTCCCAAATATCCGCTTCTTTTCTTGTTTGTTATCTGGTTGACTTCGAGTAACCGAGCTTGTAGTGGTTTTCCGATTTTCCCCTTTGATTTTATCGGTTTTCCCTTTATTTTCCTTATCTGTACTGACTTCGTAATTGTCCTTGTGACAGCTGTGTTTTAGTCATTTGACGTACTGAGTTTTAGTTTTCTTCCTTTCACGATTTGTGATGGAGGCTGAATGAATCTCTGCTTTCTGCCTGTTCTGGGACCTCAGACGCCTGTCGCTAGGTGTATCTGATGTCTTCGGTGTTTTGTTTTTCATCGAGGATGATAAACAGGACAGTTCTTCTCCGTTTTCTTGTTCCATTTTAATTGTCCCCATCAACAGTCTATTCTCCTCCACCAGCATTCCCGTTCTTTTATTATCTTTCCCGCCCTTCCGCTTTTTTCTTGTTATCGTTTCCACTTTGCTTGGACTGTTCGCGATACTTGTATTTTCTTCATCCATTACCTTATTCTCAGCGTTAATTGTATTATTAATGTCTCTACTGGAGGCCTCATCGGTTATCATTTCTCCACTTCTGGTGGATACTCTTCCTTCACGACGTCCGTTGGTTCTATTTTCATTATTTGCATTTTGGTCATCATGTGCTGAATTTCGTTTGCTTATCATAGTTTCTCTTCTGTTGCAATACTTCTGTCTTCGAAGCTCTCGTTCTGTGTACTTTTTTCCTTCAGTTTCTGAGCCAACCAGTTCCTTCTTTACCATTATAACGGAAATCGGTTGCTCCTCTTTTACTACCTGGCCAACTTCGGTATTATGTATTGTTATGTTTTCTTGTTGCAAGAGACTTTTACTGGATCTTCTGGTGACTGGTTTGCATATTGATAGAGATTCCTCACTTCTAATTCTATCTACATTCTCTTGCAGCACAAGTGAATTAGATACCCTGTTCGTATCATCGTCTTCCAAATCGCTAAGCGGTTCCTCTTTTATAGGAACTGAAGCCCAATTATCTGCAATTTCATTTGATTTTCGTAGCATTTGATTTTCTCTGTTTCGTTCATCCATGTTTCTATCATCTTCCACGGTAGCTTCAAGTTCTGTGTCATTGACTGCTGGCCCATGGCGATTTACCCCAATTTCTGCAGTTTGAGATACAACATCGCAGTTTTCATCATTCCCAATAAGTCTTGGCCGTATTCCACTGTCCTTCGCTATTTCATCTGGATGTTTCTCTTCGCCTGCTTTATGTGTCGAGTAAGTTTCATTTTCACCAATACTATCCACTTTTGAAGGTTGTGACACATTTAAATCAACAAAGGCCTGTTCTTGCATTCTTCTGTCTTTCCCTGGGTTATCTTTATTCCTATCTTCGCACACTTCATGTGTCGAATAATGATGTGTCGCACTTTTCTTAGGCATATCACCTTCGCAAGATTTTAATCTGTTTAAAGTGCTGACATGTTCTTGTATTAATTTTTGTTTCTGACTGTCATTCAACACAGCATACAGGACCCGCGTAACTTTGTCATGAACATTGTCAGTTTCCGAGCTTTCTGATTTCTCCTGTTTTGTTGTGACTTCTGGTATTTGTGTTGTAAAGTTGTGATTCAGCTTGTCTACCTTGTCGCTGATGTCTGCTTTGTCGTTGATGTATGCATCATGTTTGTTAGTTGTGTCAGAATTGAGTGCAGCTGTGTCAGTGTTGGAGATGTGCTCTGACGAAAGGATTTCTTGATCGTTGCTTTCTGATCGCCTTTTTCGCTCCCCGCTTTCAGGCATTATTACTTCCTCCAGACATCTTTCATCGAACGACCGATTTCCAGCTCCGTCTTCATCCTCTTCTCTAGAAATTACTGCGTCAACATTCCTTTTGTTTGAGAGATCTTTGCCGGGCGTGTTTACGTCTGTCTTTGCTGTCATCTCAATCATTACGCGATTTCTTGTTTCATTGTAAAGATTTTCTGTTATCTCCATGTCTTCTGTTTTTACTGAATCTCTTCCTGTTTGTGAAAATACGGTCGTCGGAATTTCCGACTGCTCTGTTGTGTTTTGTGCGCTCATATCTGCAGAAAGCTCGGCGTCTTCCGAGTAATTTTCTCCAATTATGGTGACTGGTGCGCCGTGGTCATCTTGGATTGGTTCAGTTAAATTCTCAGACAAGGTACATATGTTTTTTAAGATGGTTGTTTTCTCTGACGAGCCAATTTCTACTGTCCCAAAAGAAGGTGAATTTTCGTCCACAACAGCGGAAACAACTTCTTTCTCACAAAGAACATTACCTTTACTCACAATGTCCTCGAAAAGATTGTTCAGCATTTCTTGATCACTAGTAATTTCTTGCGTTTCAAGTATTTCCTAGCAGAAATCAAATTTAATTCGTATAAAAATCAGGCAATGCGTTCTTATTGAAAAGACAGCAACCAAATATAGCAAGTCTGTGCGTGAGTAACATACATTGAGCGTAGATTCCTGAAGAATATCTTCTTTATTTTCAAGATCTAACAGCGCAAGATCAATGATCTCGTTCATTTCAGCTCCTTCTTCATTCACTTTTTCCGAGGATTCTTCTGTCACACTCGAATTACTATCGGTACCTTTCAAGGATGACTTTACTTTTATACTTGATTGTTATGGTTATTTCTTGTTAAGACTTTGATAGCAAGTCGTTCAGATGCCAAATACGAGCGAAGTTAAAACATTTTAATTCTGGAACACTTACGGGCTTTGCGAGCCGTTTCCACCAGTAGTGTTCGTCTCTGTACCCATTTTTTTGCGCTTTGTTCGAACTTCACTACCTCGCGACGAAAGTGCTGAAATAGTTCCAACTGAACACTTAATACATATATATACGATTCCGTGTTGCCAAATTTATTGAAATATGAAGTGTAACATACCTGAATGAACGTGCTTTTATCCGGTACACCAAACATACATTCAAACATTTTACAAAGTTCCGTGGCCGACTGCTGTACTCGTTTATCTGGTTTGTAAAGCCGCATCTGAGATATAAAGAAAACCGTCTATGAGCAATATTGGATAAACTTCGGCAAGACATTTGGAAATAACCAAATAAGTATTTTTCTTATTGCTGGAATAAAAACCTTGTACTAACCTTTCTAATGCACTCTACAACTGGTGGATTTTTCAACAAGCAAACTGGGGAAAAACTTGAAGCCTTCATATTGTCCAACACTTCCAAACATTTGGTGATATTCTGTAAAATAAAAAAGATGACTACTCTTTGATATCGGTAATATTCGTAATGTAATATGTGCGTTAGGTTATACAAGTAAGGCCCCCACCAGGTTAATAATAAGGGTGTTATAGTGTATACGGGGATCCGCAAATACCCAGAAGTCATTATCACATAGATGAAAGCCGAGTCACATGCACTTCCATCATATACTGTCGTTAGACTTCGACTATACTCTGAACTAATTAATATGTAACTAGATGTGAAATAAACTTGTACAAACGAGCATCGTAATTAACATGACCAGCACAATAACAGATAAATTACACAATAAATACGTAGCAAAATAATCTTTCTTAACACAATTATCTCTTAGTTTTTCTTATAAAAATTAACCATATTTACAGGCTTGGAAGATGTCAGAGAGCCTAGAATCTCCTTGTAACATTGAAGCATGTTCAGTTCCATTGCCAACACTGTAAAGACAAACATTTGACATTTTCTTGAATCTAGTTAGCTTTTGTTAACACTTTCAAATATATCCGAAAAATACTTTCTGCAAAGCTTACACTGTTTTCGCTTGGTTTTGATTTGCTGTCTATGAAGTGCTCCGATCTTGGCCTCATGCGCTTGCTTTTCTTTTCTGTGTATTTTTATTAAAATACATTAGTGGTGGATAAGAGGTCAGTAGCTAAGACTAGACATATGCCATTAAATTTAAGTAAAGCAAGTAATCTGGAAAATTTGTTACGTACTTCCCCAGTGCCTCGTACGCCTCTTTGAGCTTCTCTTTCTCCTCATTCGACAAAATTTCACCAGCTTTAACCTGGTTCTCATACTTTTGCCGATTTTTTCTCGTGGCTTCTTCAAACTGCTTGGAGGAAGCATCTTTCCTCAACAATGTATTGGATCCCTGAAGTAATTAGAGTAGCCATGTTTATTGCTGTACATTAGCTTATTTTGGATTCATTACCGTTCATGGTACTCAAGATAGGGATATCATATGAAATCTAAATCGTTAAGCACATCAATGATTTAAATTTCAATACAGTTTCTCCAGATAAAACGACTAATAATAGTTGAATTTCTCAAAAGCGAATGTCTAAAATTGTAAATATAGATTTGGAGAAAAAACTCGGAACTAAGCCGAGAAGCAACGTTCATAAAAGTTCCAAGTGTGCTTGGAACATGCAATATAAGTGTCATGCACTCTCGGTAAGTTGAGTGAGGCAATGGCCCACTCGCACAGATTCGGAAGGCTGGCTTGTCGAGCGGGGTAGGGGTATTTGTTTGTACCTTTACAAACGGGTCCTATGTATCAGAGTCAAACAATAACCCTGAACCAGCATACACTTGCTAGTTGGTTTGCAGTAAATGATAATAGAGTCACATGTTTTGCACAAACATACCCCAACAAAAAACTCCCAGTTCCCAGTAGAGAGTGTGACAGTCCTAATAGTAATCATGACAAGATATCCTTCTGCTCAAACCCAGGTATGATCTCACCTGTAGCTTGAATTTCCTAAACTGTTGGAAAAGGTGGGAACCCAGGCGTATAATGGAGGTGGATTATTTCTCACTGATGACAGAGCCATTCTATGGCAATGTCACTGCAAAAATCGTCTGTGGGATGATAGGAGGATTCATCACATACTTAAATGCAATTGGATCTGCCTTCCGCCACCCTCCCGTCAGTGGGGAACATTATGGTTACTAAAAATAAGACTTGATCCTGGAATCAGGCAGCGCTTGCCCCAAGGATCCGGTCAGGGAATACAAGATGGACGGCGACCAGAATTTTTAAAGAAAAAAAAACAGTCGTGCTACTACTTACACTCCGTATGACAATTACAAAAAAAATTGATTCATTAGCGAATGAACAGCGTACCATTGATTCGTGCGAAATTTCTGATTTTACTTTCACATTAACATCGCCAATAGGTTTCACTCCATGTTTCCCGGGTAATTTTTCACTTTCAGAAGAACACTGAAAAGGAAACACCTAAAATTACTTTTACACCAGGGTACTAGTTAATGTTTTACGGTACAACATCATGTGTCTAAATGTTACGGTACTTCGCTGTCGGAAGTTGATTCGCTAGAGGCAACGTAATCATCATCGTCTTCATCCGCACTCTCATCTTTTGATTTGCGTTTAAGCTCCAGCCTAGCTTCTAATCGTTTCTCCTCATCAGAATCGATCTCTTTGTAGTTTGGTTTGTTGACCTATAGAAAGGAATTCTTTATTGTGCGTTGACCTATTTATTCGTTTTCATTCCACTATTCTCTCAGACTGGGAATAAACTTACCCTTTGTCGCAATGATCTGCCAGGTCTTTTTCCGACGGAGCTATTTACTTCCTGCAGAAAAAAAACGCAAAAAGCAAGTCAATTGTGTTAATAAATTCTGTTAATATACATTTTAATTCTTTCAGAGTCCTGACATTGAACAAAATGGTCATTTTTGAGGTACCTATGACGGGGGCTATGAATCTGGCTTTATGACTATATGTTAAATGCATAAATATTTAATCGTTAGAAGTGCTATCTAGTCTTG
>JBCAUG010220277.1:0-18997 GCA_038406175.1 Haplosyllis leylae | reverse complement strand
CCCAAATTGCCGAAAAGAAGTTGCCATGCGCTATGCTATAAGGTGGTTTAAGTGTAAACTTAAACCACCTAAAAACCAAAACAATACCATGCACACACACGTTATCATGAGCAGATGTCGCAGATACAAATAGACTAGTTTGCACCAAATTAATAAATGACGTAGTTCATGTTCCAGGTGTGTGAACGAGTACTTACCGTATCTTTTTCTTGGTCTGGATCAACCCTTTCGCTCCGACGTTTTCGCCTACCCTCCTCTTCTGCCATGTTGGTTGTAATTAACATTCTCTGCCACAAGAGATCACGTCTGCATTGTGTGATGGCATTCTCCACCATCGTTTCTATCTTTTTCCTGCAAAGAATCATTTCACTAACAGCACAGAGCGACAAGATGATACTTTAATCTCTAGGTTTCTCGTTTTTGAAGAGAGAGAAAATAATTGATATTTAATAGTGTTTGGGTACTGTTACACTCATCATTGAATCCAAAGGAATGTTTTTTGATTTTATTGATCATTTTTCCCTTTCAATCATGATCAGTGAATTACCTTGCACTTGCAGCTTGTCTGACCAGAAGACCTGCTATGGCCATTCTGTGCTTGTTCGAGTAGCCGAGATAGTTCACCATCTCCATGAACGGCACAAAACTTCCAACACGTGGTGAAGGAATCATCTCCTCTGATTTCTCCTCTGACTCCATGAGGCCCGGAGGCTCAAAGGAACCCTCGGCTAAAAAGAAATATCACATTGCCATCTGAGTAACCTTTATTTTATTTACAGAATTGAGTAAACTTTAATACGAGATAATGGTCCATTTACACTTAAGGAAAGCGAATGTGAAAGCTAATTTTTGTTTGATCTTTGCCACTGTGAACTGAAAATTGGAATTCTTAAGAACCAATCTGGAAGCGACGCTACTTTCGTGTTCGCTTTCATCCAGTGTAAACTAGTCTTAAACAGGACTTCAAGCTAAATGTGAAGAACGAGTCGCATATGCAAACTATGATTATTTAATAAGCATTCCCTTAACAACTAAACGCAGTCGTAGATCATAGTTTGAATAAGGATCTCTCTACTGAAAGCTTGATCAAGTTCGGGTATTCTTTGTTTGTATTTGTAAGCATGTTTTGTGAAACTATTTCCAAGTTCTCAGGGTAGTGAAGTTTACACATGAAACAGAATTATGAGACTTTCTAGAATAGAACACAACAAAACTGAGATCATAACGAGAACTACAGAACCAACCATTACCAGCGTGAAAACAATACTTTAGACGGAAAAAGAAGGCAATTACATTTAAATGTAAGAGAGGAACCAATAAATAAAGTTACCTTAGTGCCATATTAATAAAAGAAAATACGTTTGAAGTGAAAATTAAGAGAAAGGATAAAATAAGGCAGCTTACCACAAACTGTTAAGAAATGGCTGCATGCACACAGTAATAAACCGCATCCAGTGATATGGGTTACAGAATGATAAGATACATACTTGCGGAGTACTGAGTTTTAGCTGAGATTTTGACGCCGTGTTTCTTCTCAAGAATGTGCTTTGGGAAGAGGTCCTTCTTACTTGTGAGTATCACATAGTACTTGAGCCTGAGTGTGGTTCGGTCAGCGTCCAGGCTGTGGTGACCAGATGATGTGTCGTGCGTGATGATCAAACCAACGTCATAGTCGCTTGGCAACGCCTCTAGCAGATCACTATCCTCAGGTTGAACTTCGCAACCAAAGTGACTAACTAGTGCGTACTCACTCTCCTAAAGAACAGGTTTAGCGCATGAATTTTTTAAAAAAAAAAAGGAGCAATAAGCTAGTAATTCAACAACAGAGAAGAAAGTGCATTGATATGATTTTTTCACGATACGACAAATTTCTCTTCTTTTAAATATTGACATTCACAAAACTCACTGCTTCCGAGTCATCAGGTATGTACGGTACCATTCTAACTGCACGCATTCCGTAGAGTTTATCATGATTTAACATGTAATCAAACAGCTGGTGAGATGGACTGGTGGTGTTCAGATTAGTATAGCTGCCTGCAAATTAAGGAACGAAAGGTTCGACATACTACAAACTTATTTATAGCTCCTCTATGCCATCGTCCGACACACACACAAATTCGTACAAAGTAAAAAAAATCTTCATTTTTAAATTACTGTGCTACCTTCAAACAAGCTGTTCCTGGCATAGCTGGGCGCACTAGGAAAATGTCGAATGAAATCTCTAAGTAATCCAGTTAGATGATAGCCTTGCTTGAACACAAACTGACTTCCTGTGATGTATGCTTGGATAGTTCGAATGTGATAATCGTAAGAAAACGAGTGGATGTGCGTCAAGTCTTTAAACTTGTCACACTCATCTGTGAAAATCACAGCCAACTGCAACAAAATGCGCTTTACTTAATAAACATCGCCATTACACTTAATTTCAAGTAATTTCAGTATTTTGGGACTTCAATTCAACGTGTACCGGTCTGCTGACAACAGCTTTGGCAAGTCTCGAACATTCAAATGCATAAACGTTCACGCAGAAGTAAACTTCTCTAAAGCCCAGCTCGATAAGCATTATGCCGCCTGGTAGTGTTTTCTGGAGGTACACATCTCCCGGCCTCAGACGATCCTCCAGCGTCGTCTTATCAATACTTTTGACGCTTTTTCTGAAACACAAATCCATACTGTTTTTGTAACTGGTTGGATTGAAATATAATTTACGAATCACGAGGACCACATTCAAATAAAACATTACAAAAGTAACTTTTAGGAGCTGATAATTTCACCAAAGCAGTCATGCAGTAGCAAAACTGTTCATAACAAGAAAATCCTCCTGCGTGAGCACAAGAGGCATACCACCCGCGCTGCACAACCGTCATGGTTCTGTGTTGGGGGGGGACTATTCCGTCTTAGGTTGGAGTACCCACTGGCCAGGACAGGGGGTACCCCCCTGAGCAGGACCAGTGACAGGACTGTGGTACCCCCCAGGCACCTAGGACAGGACTTTGGACAGGGCCAGTGACAGACACACACCTTTGAAAACAGTACATTCCCCATCATTCGGATGCGGGTGGTAATTATAATAACTTCCTTTCGTCATTAGAACACATCGTCGCCAAAGGCCGTTGTCGTTAGAACGGCCATCAGATGAATGTGTTATTACCGCCCACGTACGTAGTACGACGGGAGGTTATGTTTTCAAAGGCATCTGTCTGTCAGGGGGGGGGGGGGGGGGAAATACCCCATCTCCATCCCATAATACTTCCACTGGTCCCATGTCCTTTCCAGGGGCGGGGTGTACCCCATCTACATCTGATAATACATCAACTGGCCCCAGGTCCTTTCCAGAGGGGTACCCCATCCCTGGTCAGGTCAGGAGGGATGGGTACCCCCCATGTCCTGAGCTGACCAGGGATGAGATAACCCCCAGCAGGGATGTGCTACCCCCTCCCCCTCATCCTGACCTGATCAGGGATGAGGTACCCCCCCTCTCCGGATAGGACAGCAGAGCGAGCACTTGCTACGCGGTGGGCGGTATGCCTCTTGCGTTCACGCAGGAGGATTTTCTTGTAGATTTTAATCTCACCCTCTTTTCGGCGTCGGTGGCCGTGTTTTGATCTGTATGAATCCTAATGGCGATTGGATTAAATACTGAATATACTGCTGAATAATACTGGCTCGTAGTTCCATATGCCACGCCTCCTCTATGCGATGACGCTGATTTGGTTCTGGAGAATCAACGCCACTTCGTTTCTTGTCAATACTGTCTGATCTTTTGCTTCTAATACTTGCTCCTGAACTATGGCGCGACCGCTGCTGGGAATAAGTGTTTGATCAGATAAATGAAACAAAACAACATTGGATTCCAACAAAGTGTGTGTTCAAATTTATCTGTACTCGTCAATGAAGTCCAAAATGAGCCCGAAAACCAGGACGACAGTCCCCCAACTTTGTTTGCACGTCTTTGGCACTGTCAGGGATCTATGAAGCAATATTTTGAATATTTCCAATGGTTAGGCTCCAAATGTTCAAGGAAATAACACTTACGGACTTGTCAGACGACTGGCTGTCATGTCTCTTTGGCGGTTGCGCCCACGGTAGAACTCGAGCCCGCCACTGCGGACTGAACAGGATAGGAGTCACTACTCCATGAATAAGTCTTGAACTATTCTTCAGCAGCTCTAAAATTTCCTCCTGTGAAAAGCACATTCTCGTTCAAACAGAGCTGATAAAAAAATTTCCACACCAGTAAGAAACTTCTGGCAATTACAATTTCACATTCAGTGAAGTATTCAACTGATCAACGTACAGATATCGGTGCGTGAGCCGATCCCATTCTATGTCGCCACACATAATACACTTCCTCTAATTTCCTGTTCTTTTCATTTTCTATCAATTACACAAACAGTGATGATAACAGTGTTGGACGTAATTCTAAACATATTAAGATATCAAATGTGAATATTTTATGTTCGCAAAGTTAGCAAAAAGAAATAAATTAAAGAATGTTCCACAATCACCTTTCTTTTCCAAATTTTTTAATTCGAGCATTTGAGCACCATTTCGGTGTAAAGGATCCTTTACTTTTGTACTATTATATCCAGATTTATGCATGGGTTTACACGGTTTAGCATCCCTGTAATTTGAATGTTTTTCATTAATAGTTGTAGCAATTAATATTATTGTGTCGATCCACATTATGCGTATCTTCGACATTAGGCATCTATTGAAATTTCCAGTGCGAAAAAATTCAGAAATCATATTTTCATTGAAATCCTGTGGACTAAAATTACTGCAGATATTTTGAAAGCATAAAGTGTGAGCATTAAGTGGTCTATATTACGAACGGACATGCAGCGACATGGAAAAGCTCTACGCTTTAAAATGTACAACTTATGTGTACTTCATTAGTTACCGGTAAATGTCTTCGAAGAGGGGTACAGACGGATGTATATGTGCTGTTTGTCTGGCCATGCTCCCAGAGCGAGTTCTCATTGACAGCTGACTCACAGGTGGTGTTGGGTACTTCACCAGCAAATCCACTTCACCCATAGACTGCACAAAGGGGTTGCCATCCTGGGAAAGATTAACATCTTATATTTTATTTGGACTACATGATATTCAAAAACAAAAGATTCGTGTTTTAGTGAATCTTTTTAAAATAAAAAATATTCCAAATCCTCTCAGGACGGTACCTGACAATGTGGATCCGGTAAATAAGAGAACACCATATGTTGATACAATCCCATCTTTTGACTGATAATGCAATTGAGTAAATGACTACGCGCTTTTTGCCACTGCACAAGCCTCTGCAGCTGTTTCTCCAAACTTGAGTGGGAATCTCCAGACCAGTTGTACGTGTAAACCTTCAACTACAATGTCAATGACTTGTTAAAAAGAAACATGGATTTCAGATTCCTTGTACATTACAAAATATATCAGAAGCGGTAGAATTAAATTTACCACAAACTAACCTCTTTGTCGTTGGCAGTTAATATGAGGAATCTCTGTCTCGGAACAAACGCTCGCACGACATTCTCAAATGGGTCACTCGCAGAGAATGCGTCCGGAGATTTCTCCTGACTGTCACTACTTGTACTGTGCTGCACTAAAAGCGGCGGAAACCGCTGAACGCCTTTATGACCTGAGTACATAATTAAATCAGCATCAAGGTCATCACTTAATTTCAAGCACCAGGTGCATCGTTTGTTAAAATGACGCGTTTCTTACTTTTTGGTGATTTAGCTGTCGCAGTAACATCACTGACTACTTCCTCATCTACTGCCACATAATCAATGCTCAGTCTCCATTGTTTCACATTACGACAGATCACTATGTAGTGAGAGGCTCGTCCCGGAAGGTTACAAGTGTTATGATGTGCTATGTCCAGACTTGTCTCTGATTTTGAATCCTGACTCTGGGAATGAAGAAATAAGCCACCATTGTGCTCAGAACAGAATTGCAGAAAATTACACGGTCAGGTTTCCTTAATCCTGTCATTGCATCACTACTGATGAATATATTGGCAGAATAATACCTGCTGAGGAGCTCTAACTGGAGTGTAGGGCAAGTACAACGTTTCACGATCTACCAGTTTGAACACTTTGGCTGGAGAGTCCGGTGCCAAGTTGTTGACAATTGATTGAAATTCCCTGATCACATACTCTACAGAATATCTGGACGCAAGACTTGCTTCTATCTTTTGCACTGACGGTACTCCTGCGTTGGGAATAAACAGATAACAACAATTAATAAAGTGTGAAAATCATTCTGAAGGCTGCATTGTCTTCATTTTCGACAGTGCCATTAACTCTTCGAATGTCAAATTCTGAAAATTGTTACAACAGTAAACGGAATGGTTCAATGCAGAACTGCTCTCACCAATAGATGCACAAAATTCCAACCAATCCACAAGACAACCAGAAAAGATAGGATGCAGGGAGCCACGGTCTCCCGTTTCATACTTGTGTATTTTCTGTCGCAGTTCAGCTTCTATTCGTTTCTGGTTTTCCGGTTCCTGCCATCCGTGCGATCCAGAGAGCAAACCAGGTGATTCGACTCCCTTTGAAGAATAATTTATTTAATCTACCACTATTTCATTCGTAATGTAGTTTCCTAAGCTTGCGACAATCACTGTCATTCTGACAAGTAATATGTCTTGTACGAAATCGTCTTACCTTTGGACTGTCAATTCTACCACTCATTGGTGATGCTTTTGATTTAAATATGTCTGAGACGTAGGATATGAATGCCCGATTCTCCTTTGGCGTCCTAATTCCCACGTCAGCAGATTTGGGTCCTTCCAATAACCTGGGATCTGAAAGGTAAGAATTGTTTCCCGACAGAGTTCCGCAGTTCGGATTTATTACTTTATTATTTAGTTAGGTATCATTCACATAATGACTTGAGAAAATAGCCAAATTTTTGGCCCGCAACTCACCAGCACCAATAACAGGAGACGGTGGTGCGGAGTGCATGGGTGACTCTTGGCCCTTGGTGTAGTGTTGTGGCACGTCACAGAGCGGGGCTGTTAGAAGTCTGTACTCCGTGACAATATCACAGACAGCGTGCTTCATAGCGGAGAGTAACTTCTCTCTCAGTTGATGGGCGTCGATGTCTCCACGTTGCCATATGCTAAACTGGACGACTGCTGTCGGACCTGAATATGTGAAAAGCACTTGTAGATCATCGAATAAATTGGAGTTCTGTCGGATAATAGGCATTAAGGAATCGTAGAACTATTTTGAAATAAAGGATTATGTGCAACAGGGTTAGTGCTGCACCTACAATTTTTTGTCTCCTTATCAATTTTGTGTGCAATAAAAAGATAACTAAGTCCTCACATCTCTGAATTCTCTGTCCTGGTCATGGCATTGGGGGGAGGGGTACCCCCTGTTCTGGCCCTGGGCGGGGGCGGGGTACCTCGTCCTAGGACCTGGGCGGGGGGATACCCCCGTCCTAGGACCTGATTAGGGTACCCCTCCCCCTGGCAGGACCAGTGACAGGGCCAGGGGTACCGCCTCACCCCTGGGAAGGGACTTGGGACCAGAGGGTACCAGAGACCAGGGGTACCCGTCGTGAAAGGACCTCCCTCCCCTCCTCCCCTTTTAACAGACAAACAGGCAAGAAAGCGTGCAAGCGAGACATCCACCTGGCTTTGAAACCCAGGGCAGATGTCACCAGAAGTCTAAAACAGGGGTATCAATGGCCCCACAAAAGGGACTTATGTCCCCCAAAAACTTTAAAAAAAAAAAAACATCCCTGAAAACATTACCTTCCCTCATCCTTCGGATGCGGGCGGTAATAAGGCAAAGCTTGAAAATATTGCCACTGGGCATGAAGAATAGTCAGACACTCATGGTGCATTCACACTACCCGAGAACGAGACCGAGGCCGAGGCCGAGACAGATACCCAGACTGATTATGGCTAACATAGAATTGTATGAAGGTGTCCACACATCGAGATTGCACTGTACTGATGCCATTGGCTACTTTTAGCCATTTTGTCGATCTCGGTGTCGGGCGGTGTAAACACACTATAAGACCGCTTCAAAGTTAACACTGTGAGCAGAAGACAACCATCTCAATGGTCACAAGCGTAGATCCCTTTAATATTGTTACAAATGAACAACATATTTCCATGAAATCAATTCTTCCACATCATTGGCATCTCAAATAAAATGCATGCCATATTACATGCTTTACTGTGTGTCGTTTTATTTCAACCCAAGTTTAATCCACGCGGTTTTTGTATCATGCACCGTTCATACTTTAAATGAAAACTCAAAATTCAACCAAAGTACTAGACCCACACAAACTCTAACTTTTGTAACATTAATCTAAATTATTCGACTACTTTTGCCACTGTTCTAATATGGTATTAATCTAAAGGATACCATCGTTGCTCTAATATTACGTGCATTTATTAGAACTAAAATGATCTTTGTGTACGTCCTGTTTCTGTTCATGGGGGTTTTGATTTAAGCGAGCACACTGACGACTTAACAATTCTAAAAGCCCTTAGGTTGAGGTTATTTGCTCCCAAAACGAACGACCGCTTTCACAAAGCCTGTGAAATCTCCAGCTTCAGCGTCTCTTTGTAGTTGGTTTCGAATACGGGCTGTGCAATTTAACTGTAAACTTATGAACAGTCCTCACTGATTTCCTCAGTTGTAAGTGAATGGGTTTGTGATTAATCGTAACAGTAACAGTCAGTGTTGAGAAATTCGCCAAGAAAACGTGTGTTGATAACTGAATGAGACAACGTGAGCTGTAAGTAACATTTACACAAAGATGCCAAGAAGCATGTGACCACTTCCTAATCTCAATCTTTACCATCATACAATAATTTTTGCAAGCAGTATTTACAGCAATAATTGAGATAGTCACATACAAAGAGCTCAGCAAAGAGCTCTGTACACCTTGGAAGTTTCCTGGCCATGCAACATTTTAATAGGACCCCGAATTAATAGTTTGTTTGCTTCTTTTTTCGTATGTATAAAAACTTAAATGCTATGTTGCTATGTTTGTGTTTTATAAATCACGGAAAAGCTTGGCATCTTTGGATGTTTTAAAAACACGAAAAACGAACTGACAACGTGTCGAGTGCCTACCATCCTCACACTCTACACTGTTTGTAGAGCTATTTTCCTCTGAAATACAATAAAAATTTTACATTTTATCAGCATCATTAGTCGAATACAAACAGAAGCCAGGTGAAGTAACGAGTGGTTCTACGCTTACGGAGTTCAAAGTACAAGAATACAGACTCTACGAAGCAGCTACATTTCACAATCGCACTGAAACCTGATAAAAAGTCTTATGGGAATATTTTTGTTAAACTCCCACTTCACAGTAGCATTTGCACTCGTTACATTGTTTACATGAATGCTCTGAAACTTAACTATATTCATGCAAAATATATGAAATGTGCACATGATGTTTATCAAGAGACAAAGTAGAAACGAAAAGATACAAAAATAAAAAACAATACACGAAAGTTTACCTGGAGAGCGTGAACCAGCTTTGACTTCATAAAGTGCTGTTTGAACCATGCCATCAAACATCTGCTTATCCATTACATCTTTGTACGCATGGGGTGATGGTTTTGGACTTGAAATCAGCTGTATTGAATTACCCCTGCCGTCAACAAACTTTAGATGTAGACAGGCAATGCCTAAAACAAAAGTGAAGATATTGTTACAACTTAAATTTTGATGACTTGGTAAAATGGTTTTACTTCTATTTTCACACTATTGCTATGTTACTCAAAATCTATTTAATGCCTAGAATACTACATTAAATTATTGAAGTTTCATGTCCAATAACTGATTTAGCAAGAAAGACCTCGTATTAACATTAACACCCTAGCCTTGCTTATCAATCTAGACCAGCCCTAGCAAGGGAGTGGGGTCAGGTCAGGTGGTTTATGGTCCGTCGGTCGGGGGGGGGGGGGGTCCTGGATTGACCCCCTGTGGACAGACAGACACCTGTGGAAACATTATCTTCCTTCGTATTACGTACGTGTTCAGTAAGTATGAACTATGAGAATGAAAACCCACCTTTTCCACCGGACTGCTTCGGTGTGTTGTAGAGGAAAATACTGTTGTCGTGGATAACAGAATTATTTACTTCTGTGTAATCTCGAAACATGGCGTCCGGGCGGTTCTCAGAGTACTTAGGTGTGAACAGGAACTGCAGCAAATTTTGACGTAGATACACACCCAATGCAAATTGCTGAAGCATTGCACATGGGGGTATTGTAAATCTTAAGGTACTTGATGGTTTGCTGTATGGAGTCTGGATGAACTGCAGATACAAAATTGACAGAACATTTAGAAATCACATTTTTAATGTGTCGGGCCCCACCTGATTATGTGATTTAAGTTAACGATAACTTCGCTCAAGGTAGGCAGATGAAGAGATGAATTAATTACGACACAAAGTTCGAGGTAGATAATGAGATAAAACAATATGGAGATGAATAGTGAGATATAAAATGAAGAGTGAGAGGAAGAGAGAAAGGGGGTCTGACAATGTATCAAGCCAAATCTGCAGAGAAGTCGGTGCTTTTTTGGGGGGGGGGGGGGTGTATGTTGTCCAAAGATCAAAGTTGTTCTGAATGTCCTGATACACATTTTGTTTTAAGATTTTTGAAATCCGATGAATTTTTTGAATTTGGGTAAAAATTTTAAGTGGCTGCAAACAACTGTGTCCTACCGCACAGACACCAGAGTGACCAGATAAGTTAAGAGACGACGCGACTAAAAGCTGAGCAGTAATAAATCTCAGTGGAAATAAAATTACCGCAACATCATCCTGCGTAAGCTTGCACATCTTATTCCGTTCAAACATAAACCAAACTTGTTCCAAAACAGCTTCATCCAGTCTCTTTTGCAAGAGTTGCACCAGGTCCTTTTCTATTTCTTCACCTAAATACATATTAGCATGTTATTAAATCTTATCTCCTACACACTACTGATATAATGTAATGACGCAATGTTTTACTGAGGTTTACCCGACTTGAGTGAGATCAAAATGTCATTTCTGCAATTATTTGTTTGGTTGAAATAAACAGATAAATAGGCAACTGCTACCGTTCACCAACTTTGAGCAAGGCTTACATTACAAAGCACAACATACCCACGTTTTCAATACCATGCGCACTGAGGGTAATAGTGTCCTCTGCCCTGAGGGTTTTACTTGTACGAATTGATCGGACATCGTCATCTTTGTCTGCTGATGACAGCCTTCGCGGACTCTACAATTATGTCAGTTTTATGGTGCGTTCACACTGCCTGAGACCGATACCGAGACAGATGCCGAGAACAAGTACACAAAACCCAATAGAAATCTGTGTTGTCATCTGTCTCTGTGCAGTATGAACACCTCCTCACTTGGATGCCCACTTTTTTGATGATTATGCAGGGAAGAAACATCATTTGATTATTCTGTTTAACTGTCTCCGATTTCTGAATTCGCTCTGATTGGATTCTACACCACTAAAAATCAGCAACTGACCTTCGATGATGTTGAGCTCCCTGCAGTTCACAGGATGAGACACTCAAATCTAATTTTGTCGAGTAGTGAATTTGAAAAAGTTTCTTCATTTGCTCATTTGTTTTCCAAACTAACCTCAAAACCTGATTCCGTCTCGGTTACAGAAAACTGCTGCTGGAATTCAGGACCCTTTCTGGCCGCCACTGACCACATAGACGAACTTCTCGACGCTGGTTGAAAAGAAAGTTTGTGGCTTATAGCAATGAGTTTGTTATGTGAAGTTTTTCATTCATGTCAGAACAACCGAAGATGAATAACTGTTAAGACGTAATTTGTAGATCTTACCGCTCAACGAATTTTCAAAGAAAGACGTGTTGGTAATTCCAGCACTGTCAGGTAACGATGGAACTGCTGATCTGCTTCCATCATTTGAATTCTCTTGTAATCTACAAAGAGCAGCTTTCAATTAATTCCAATTTACATGGTAAAATCATTCCAAACAAGAAAGTTCTCTTGTGTGACCGCAAAAGGCGTACCGCCCGCCGCGTAGCGCAAGCACTTGCTCTATTGCCCGGAGGGAGTACCCCTATCCTGTCTGGGGCGGACCCTGTCCTGTCGGGGGGGGGGGAACTGCAACAGGTTTGGGGGTATCCCCCCTGGATAGGACCCAAGACCAAAGGCCAGGGGGTACCCCCTCCCCGTTAACAGCCAAACACCTGTGAAAACATTATCTTCCCACCTCCTTCGGATGCGGGCAGTAATGATATTCTGAAATGGGACCTCACACAAAACAAAATCCATGCTTACCTTACGTAGAAAACAGCTCCAGTACTTTCCTTGATGACAAACATATTTGTTCTGTTAATTACTGACATCTTTGCCATGACAGTTCTAAGTGCCCTCATTCCTATAGCGATGTTGAAAAGTGAAAACGTTTTGAAATATTTACATTTCATAGACTAACACGACAGCGTCACAGAAAACTATGTTCAGAATAGATCATTAGCGAAATACCTCGGGAAAGACCCATTGAACTTGATGGATACTTTAGTCTTGGATGTACAATGAAATTCTTTTCCCATTTCAAGTCGCAGGCGAAGTGTCCGGGATGAAACTCCAGTGAAGCCGCCAAGTATTTGTTATGGGTTGTTTCCGAGTCCGAATCATCAGAATCTATCAGTGTAAAAACAAATGCATCACCAGAGCAAATATTCATCAACAATTAATTTTAAAACATCACGTGAATACGTTTGAAATCTACCGTCTGCCTTCGGTTTTCCTTTGATGCCCAACATTTTATCGTTCACCCATCTAACATCCTCATCAGCCTCAGGAACCAGTAATGTGTTGCAAGCTCTTGTGGCATTCAAGTCTTCTAACAACAGTTTCTGCAATAATAACATGGGGAATCCAGGAGAAATAAGTTGACTTCGAACGTTAACTTAATGGAGACACCATTGTCAGGTTTCTGAACAGGAGTTTCACACTGTAAAATATGTTCCGTGAACGTTTGGTTCTTTATACGATGCATAATCACACAGAACTTGGATTTCCCAGGACCAGGAATATAATGCCAAAGTTTCCACACTGGAATGTCACATGGACCTGTGTCTGTACGTAAAAAGTTGCAAAGACTTAAAAGGGAGCTCAGGAGGTACATAAATAGGTATGCAATTTGTTCGGGGGCAGGTACAGCTTATAGCTCAAGATGCAGTTCGAAAACTTACACAATATTATGTAACCCAGTGCGGTATAGACCCCCTTCAAGCTCAATGTGAAATAGCCATTGCCATTTTCCTGGATTGGGGTTTTGTGACAAAAAAGAAGAGTATTTGGGTTTTCTAAGAAGGCCAAGCGACTGTCCAATCAGACTGCATATGCAAATCAGCCACGAGTACCCAGCGAAGTTTCTTCGCTCTCTTTGTTTTTATTACCTGATTAACGCGTTTACAAATACTCCGGATGTTGCTGATGACTTTGTCGTACAATTTTCTGTGTTGCACATACTCATTGGATTCTTCATCTCCAGTATCCCTAAAGAAATGGAAAGTAGATAAAACTACCATTTCCATGAATTTTAAGGAATGTTGTCATCAAAGATACTTGATCGCAATTAACTGGATGTTACCTGGTGTGGAAATACACATCCACTTCGGTTGTGTCTACTTTCATTATCAGCCAAAAATCGGGCAAAATTGGTCGCCAGATGGCGTGGTCACTAAATAACATCATTGCTCCTTCTTCATCGCAGTCACTCGAATCAGCATCATAACCTGAAAATGAAATTACTCTAGTGTATTTCAGAGAAAGGTGTTACCTTTCGTGGTTTGTTGATGCGTTCTAGGCGACAAGCAAAAAGACAGACAACCGCATGGGTTCAACAAAACCCTATATTTTGCTCAGAAAGTCTTTACCTTCCTCCCCCATGCTGCTAATGCTGCTAGTATCGTACAGACAACTGGACAGTGGAGTTTGAAATCCAGATGGATGTCTTGATCTGTTCGGCGTCTGTGGTCCCGATGGCCTTCTTTGGGGTGTGCTGTGACCAGATTTGGATGTGACTTGCGTAGACGTGTTTTTCATCAAATTTATATGAACTTGTTTGTCCTGTTTATATCTTTCAAAGCTGGCTGTACTATGGGCTCTTCTTATTCTGTTTCCTCTCTTTTCCAAGTCCATACCCATGACAGTAAGGGGGCTGAGATTCCTTATCAACTTTTCATGTTGATAATTCGTTACACTTATTGATTCTGGTAAAGACGCTTGTGTTTCCAACCTATGAAAATCTATGCATCCATCCGAACCCTTTCTGGGCAAATTGGTAGTAGCTGGACACGCCTCCAACATCTTTCCTCCTTCAATGGGAGTTTCCTTGAACGGTTCAAACGTTTTGGAGCTCGATGTTTTGTCAATCTCTACTCTTAGTGTTTCATCTTGATCATCATCCTTGTCGTCCAACACCTGGTAAAGCATTAAAATCTACATTTTTTATAAGTGTAGAACGCATGAGGAATGACAACACGTAACACGTAAGGCAACACGTTTTTCTTGAATTGCAAGTCAACCTACAGTTATTTAAATCTCATTTGCGTAGTTCCGAAATCTAACTGTGATTATCTATTTACTAGCGGATTTGCGCACCCACGGTCAAACACGATCTTACCTGTATGGAACTACCACTCGTGGCATCTTCATTGTCTTTATCACAGATAGGCGTAGAAGGCACTTCTTTCACCGGACTTGGTCTGATCACAGAAATCTTGATATCTTCAGCCTTGAAGCCTTCAGGTGGGTCTTCAGGATACTTGTCAGCATCCACCGGTAGAACTTCCACTGAGTTTTCCTGAAGTTCCATCAAGGACGTCTCTTGCTCCAAATGCTGGGCTTGCGTTGCTATTTCAGCCGCTAGTGCTCGTTGTAATTCTGGATGAACTTCTCCCGACCTAACCACGGGATCTTTCACTATAGGTGGACTCGTCAGGGCATTGAGAGGAATGTCGTTTAGTTCTTTTAATTTAGAACTCACGGCTTGAGCATGAGCAAGAGCTTTGTCCTTGAAAAGATAGTAGCAAGCACCTTCTTTCGCTAATTTATAACCCGGAACATCCATCCTTTCAAAGCTCTACAACCAACATGTGAAAAATATCCCGTCAGACTTTATCGATTATGATATACATCTTAAAATTGATGTGAAAATCAACAAGAATGAACATTTATGTAAAATCTTCTACCTGGGTGAAATAGTCCATACTCTTCTTGGGACCATACACAAAATGCAAAGGTTCCGTGTGAAACACGCACTTGGGTCGATCGACTGAGCTTTTCACATGATCTGCGACTTTCTGAAGTGTGGTCGCAGTAACTGGTACCACTAATCTCATGGCTGACGCTATTTCGTCCTTGAGTAACCAACAGAGCTGTTCCTTACAGTACTCAATAGCATGACTCTGGGGTTTGGGAAGATTGCTCACTGGGTCAGAACTGTGTTCCCTATCATATCTGGAAGGAAATAAAATTATTTGTAGCAGATTCCAGATTTTCTTGCGAGGGAAGGTAATGTTTTCACTCGTGTGTGTGATTCTGTTCACACTGGGGGGGAAGGGGGAGGTGAGTCCCTAGTCAGGTAGCTAGGCAACCCCATGCCCCCTATCCATGTCAGGTGAGAGAATGCACCCCCCCTCCACAAGGTCAGATAGGTAGGGACTGCACCACTCCAACCTCCAGAAGGACCAGGCAGGAAGCACCAAAGGAAGGACTGGTCAGGAAGGAGGCCCCCTGCTTTCTTATCACCCATGGACCAGCCAGGAAGGACCAGAGGAAGGTCCTGTCAGGGAGCCCCCCCCCCCCCACCATCCCTCCCCCAAAAGGTGGAATGGTATGGGGGCTGCCATGGTCGGTATTGTCTCATAATGTTAATGGGAGGCTGTCTTGTTGATAAGTCTCATCGTTATGGTCCATTCACATTGCAGACATTGACACAGATACCGATCAAATGTGAGCAGAACCAATGGAAATCTGCATAGTCTCTGTCTTTGAGCAGTATCAACACCTCCACACAATTCTGTACCAGCCATTTTTATGGTCTCTGTCTCAGTATCTGGCAGTGTAAACACCCATTGGGCTAATTTTTGCCTCCGCCTTTTATTGCAAAAGCGAATCTGAATTCCATTCAAATAAGAGGAATCCCCAATCTTCGTCTTTTTCTGTAAAAGCTACTCCCAAACATTTAGCAGAAAAGCATTACTATCTGTCTTACTACAAAACACGTAAGCGTGTACAGCCATGAGATCTCATTAGTAGCCTGCACTTACCCAGCCGTGGTAGTGGACATGAATGCTACAGTGTCGGTTCTTGCAGGTGATGCTGGGGGTGATTCGTTGCTGAGGTAACTTGTATACGAGGTCATTCTCTGGTAACAAGGGCGAGTACTCGGCACCTCCAGGTCCGCCTCAGGTGGGAGAGTCAGACATACTATATCCAAAGTTATGTGATATTCTGCTAAGTCTACCACAGAGTCATTATCTCCAAAACAGCCTGACAGCTCCACTGAAATGGAAAATATTCAGTTTTACTTTATGTATGTGAAACACGGAAAAGTAAGAATACTAGGTTCACATTGAAACAAAGAGTGATAGATGCCATCCTCACCAAGACACGTTGGAAGATTTTTCACTGAGACACTGTGCAGGTTTCCATCTTTGCTCCTCACAGAACACGTGAGGTACAGAAAGAGGGGCGGGACGTCACCCTCATTCTCTTCATCGCCAGCGTAACCCTGTTTTGAAAATTATGTGGTACAAGTTGTTAGGGCTTATTTACTTCAAGCGTCTGCGACTGCGACGTCGTTAAATGGTACAATTTACAGACAATTGGTATCAAACAAGGCCTGCTCACTGAGTGCGATGGATGGTACAGCCGGATGGGTTTAATACAGCGCAGATGATCAGTGTCAATGACGCTTATGATGTGTTTACACTGCCCCACACTGAGACCGATACCGAGACAAATAAAAAATGGTTTGTATGTGATTTTTGATTCCGTAAAGGCAGAAATCTCGACGTCAAAAAATGTAATTCTACTGAATGTACTTGCAAATTCTTTGGCCAAGTGGTGTCTGTACAATGTTACACAGTAGTGGTGTTTTTACACTGCTTGACATCGAGACAGATAAAAATGGGTTGTATAGGATTGTGTGGAGGTGTTCATACTGCTTGACATCGATACAGATAAAAATGGGTTGTATAGGATTGTGTGAAGGTGTTCATACTGCACAGAGACAGATGATAACAGAGATTCCCACTGGGTTTTGTGTACTTGTTATTGGTATCTGTCTGGGTCTCGTTCTCGGGCAGTGTGAACGTGCCATTAAACCGCTTTCTCTGCCATAGTATTCCTCACATCATTAAAAGAGCCTTCAAATTTTATGAACTTTTAAATATATATGAATATATTCATTGTACTGATCCCATTGAGGGCAATAAATAAAACCTACGACAGATTCCAAAGAGCTGACTGATGTGCTGCTGTCCCTGATGGATTTGAGAGAATCGGCATCGCTTGTACGCGCATCGTCAACGTCTGACACAAACAGATCACTCTCATCATCACTGCCAGATGGGAGACATTTTCCTGCAAAAACGTCCAACACACGGGTCTGTTATTGTTCTTAAGAGTTGTGTGAAACTTTATGTATTGAGGAAAGTTAACTTTACCTGCTCCTGGATGCAATACTTCTTGGTTGTCATCAATTATCTCTGGATCTCCTAAAAACTGCAACACGACATACATTTCTGTACCAGATTTATTGCATGTTGGTCCATTCTAACCATTTGGAAGAATTTTCTTCCACCTAAACAAAATTATCAATTATAATACTTACTTCAACGTCATCATCAGGGCAGCTTGGTGGACAATAGTAGTAGAAATCTGCGTTTGACGGGATTGGTTGGAAATGTGTTCCCATTATCTCTGCGAATTTCTTGCGAATGAGATCGTGTAGTCCTTTGCTATCTTCACAGACACTGTTCTCTTGAAGCAAATTTAGCGGAAAATGCAGAACTGGATGAGGTTTATGTGCCACGGGACTTGGAGTTTCGGGGGAACTCGTTGACATGGCAACAGCACTCAGCACGCCTGATTCACTGGTCATGCTACAAAGATACCAAAACTTATCAGAACACCATTTTAACAATGACAATTTGACAACTAAACAAAATAAGCTTCGGGGGGAATATGGGAAAACCTACCTGACGGCCAAGTTGTCTTCAGGCGAGTCATCTTCTCTGCTACTGTTCACATTTTGTGGTGGAGGTGGAAAATCCGGTTTGGGTCCCTCTTCTTTGAACATGGGTGTTTTTTCGGTGACTCGAAGATCAATATTTGCCTTCTCCAGAAGATACCTCACATGTCCACAAGTACTGCATTAAAATTATCCAAAGATCTAAGAATTCTACTTTAGCCTTCTTTCCGTTTATTTTTCCAATGATGCACTGTGTGCATCTGAAATAAATGATGTTATACCTGTGGATGAAGTGTGTAATATCGACTTCAAGAGGTGAAGATTCTTCACAGATCATATTGATAGCGGCATCTACATCCTGGTTTGCTATTTCGTGTCCCATTCTCAGGCTTTTGAATACGCCTACAATCAACCGTAATCTTTTTGTTTTCATCGACACAAATTCACATACAACAAACTGCACGTCACACAATACTGCTGTCTTCTGGTCACATTACATGCTAATGGAAGTTTTGTGTCAACTATTTTACTTTCGAACGAACCTTTCACAAATGCTCTCAAGAAGAGTTCGGAAATAAGTGTACAGTGTTGCTTTAATTCTTCATTAGATCCGTAAACAGTGTCCTGTGCGCTATCCTGCCTCTGGAACTTTAAAGACTCCGTACGATGTCTATGTGGACTACCGTGTATGTGTTCTGGCGTCTGCAATTATAGGCATTATTACCGCCCGCCATCCGAAGGATGGGGGAAGGTAATAGTTTCACACGTGTT
>JBCAUG010220166.1:0-19003 GCA_038406175.1 Haplosyllis leylae | reverse complement strand
CATAAGAGTCAATGGTAATGAACTTCACATGCGATTTTTTATTGGTATGCGTTCCGCCGCGCTGATCCCCCCTGAAACCGTTTCCCGACAGTGAAAAGCTCCAAGCTGCAGTTTCATGCTTGATCTACCATAGTTTTGTCCATGTTTTGAAAGCACAGGGACGATTGCTTTGGAAAAGAAGAAACCCACAACCCTACACCTGCAGGGCCGGCAACTAACACAGGCCAACGGTAGCTCATCACACACTCCAGATCCCTTGTAGTTCCCTTCATTACCTGCTGACGTCTCCTCACCTCAAGTTTGGACGCTGAAACACATGTCGCCATCTGTAGGAGAGCATGAACGCTACCCACACACCGTTACAACGCTAGAATCTCCCTTACATTGTTGTCTACTCACAAACTACTAATGTTTTTGCTCTTAGACTCTGAACAAGGGCCAAATGAGGAACGACTGATAAATACAATTTTTGAGGGAAGAAAGTACAACCGTTTGGCCAGGCCCGCTGCCAAAGAAGAAGACGCCCTCGAAGTTAAATTTGGCGTAGCCCTGCAGCAAATTGTTGACGTGGTATGTTCGGGATAGCTCTCACTTCCGATCATGCGCAGTATACCATTTGTAGGCTCAGTGTATACAACTCATTTAATTATTACGTCATCATTGTGTCCATTATTCTACATTATAAAAGTGTTTGAATATTTTAAAATTTTGTCGTTTTTGGATGCATGAGTATCTACATATAATTATTTCTGACGTAAGGCTATTCATAAGGCTTTGCTTTAATCATTGTTGTAGAATTACAGATAAATGTCAGTAAAGAATTCTATCATTTTAAGATTTGTATTAGAATTTTTACCTTAAAAATCTACATTTGAAAATCTTCCCAGTTTGCATCAATTTTCGAAATTTTAATTTTAAACAAGACAATTTTCCTTTAACATCTACAGAAAAAACGGACCTATTGTAAAATAGTTTTCAACGTGATTCATAAATCTCAAGTCACAAAAGGGCCACCACGAAAGTAAATAAGAAGGTGATTCATTGAAAACCAGAAAGGACAATACTGTGCCTTATTGTTCCCTCTCTCTTTCCCTGCACGTAAGCATGCCCCCCTCCCCCCACTTCCCAAACCTACACACCCGACCCCTTCATCCTCACCGATTTCACACAATGAAATAACAAAGTGATGTGTTCGAAAATTATGATCAAAAGCAACTTCGACATAAGAATTCGCAACTTGTTCTGGTTCTTGGCAAAAACACTGAAGACACTTCACTCAAAGGAACCCAAAGACACAAACGTAAACATTACTGTGTGCAAGTCAATCAAAGAAATGTAATAAAATTCTGGCATCACAACCAAGAACTGAACAGAATTGATAGCATTCCTACTGTGTGTTAATTGCAAGAAATTCTGGTATGATAGACTTCTAAAATAAGATTAACAAAAGATTTCCCAAACACAGATTAGAACGAAATTGTGTGAAATTCAGGGATGGAGTTTAGGAAAGCTTCTATTTTGCTTCTTCATGCTTCATAGCCTACAAATCAGCATAAAATTTACCCTGGTGCTCCCCTAAAACGTTTTGCCATTTTTAGACGTCCGTGAATGTCACGTGACGTGATTCTGTGATTAGATTGGAGTATGTTTCATGTTAATTGTAACGTAATTTACATATGAATTAGCTGTAATTGATACCAAAGGAAACTGTGACACACCCACATTCCAGATGTCTTTTTACCGTGATAAAGTACTGACCCGAAAGATGGAAAGGGAAACAAAATGTGTCCTTGTCTGATTGGTTGAATTAATATTTTAATTTCGCTATGAAAATGAAATTACCTTTTTTGGAGGAAACATCTACCCCGAATCAGGTGACACCCTGACTCAAAAATTGTGTTGAACAAGATGATGCTGCCTGACATCGGGGTCAGAAATGTTCGCACTTTTGCCTGTCCGATCAATTGCACTGTTACTAATTAACAATGCTATTTTGGTCATCAACACCTCAGCAATGCTTGGTACAACAAAGTTGATTGGATAACTGTGCGTCCATATTTGGCGATGAATGCCAGTAATGCGTTGGTGTGTCACTCTGTTGGTTAGTAAAGTAGTCTGTAGATTGGTGTAACGCCATGTAACGGGGTTTGCGTTTTGTGTTGCAGGATGAGAAGAATGAGATGTTACACACGAACATGTGGCTTAACTATGTAAGTGTCACCTGTCCCAATTTACCATCTAGTTTATTTTACAAATTTTTTAATCAAGAACACAAAATTAAATATTGCACTTATAACTAGGATTTGTTTCAAGAAGAAATTTATGCTTTCTATTATATATCAGTTTATTATTTTTCTGAAAATCAAATTTGCTGTGTAATAAAATAGTTCTTTGCAAATTATGAAGTACTCAACGAAATTGGTTTTACATTCAGGTCCTACCTGAAGATCACAACTATTTCTGAGCAAATTGTATTTTTTGCAAAATAGGTCAATTGACCTTATTAATGACCGGAATTAGGTCACGGTGACCTGATTATGTAAGACTGGGATCACATACCTTCCAATCCCAGAAAACTAAACAAAAAAGCGAGTCCTCTTGAAAAATAAAATTCTTCTGATAATTCTACGTTTATTTCCAATGAACTTGAAACGATGTAGGAATGGAAAGACTACAAGTTAGCCTGGGATGTCAATGACTATGGGGGCGTACAGTCTATCCGCCTCCCCTCAGACATGATCTGGACTCCAGATATATTAATGTATAACAGGTAGAATAAATTATGTAGGTAACTAAAATTCTGCACATAACTATCAACAAATATTTTGTGCGTAGTTATGGCATGATTTTCCATTTCATTTTCATTTGATTATTTTAGCCAATCTCAAAATTTTATTTGAGACCATAATTCTTTTGAACCGCGGCACCTTTTTGTACATGGCCTTGCCTGATTGGGTAGTTTCTGTGCAAAAAGCCCAACACTGATTGGCTAATCAAGATGCAGATGTGCATTTTGCATTATGGGTAGGACTGGCGTTATTTGAGGTTTTGGACGGATGACGTTGCTGTATTAGTGGCATCCACCGCTGTGGGAACGTCAGCCGGTGGTAGTCACTAGGTATCTGTGGGCTGAGCAGTTGCATTCATAGTGCATACAAACATTCTGCAAAGGGCATGGTCCGGCTACTTTCTTCATGATCTCAGTTCTTTTTCTTTTTTATTTTACATGCAGGGAGAGGGTATTTTGATCCTGGGAGGAGAAACAAAGGAAGGTTGTTTCTCTGTCCCCGGAACAATTTATTCCTCTCTGCTGACACCAATGTACACAACCTGTACTGTACAAATCTAAAACAAAATGACAGATACTAAAGGCCTGTTTACACATTCCGACTCCGTCACCGTCACCATCAATTTTTATCATATTGTGCTAATGGTGACGGGCCGTCTAACAGGCAGAATGGGTCTGGAACCCATTTTGCCCGTCAGACAGTCCGTCACAATTAGCACAAGGATAAAACTTGACGGTGACGGGCACGGTGACGGTGACGGGGTCGGAATGTGTAAACAGGGCTTAAGTTACCTTGGAACTCACTTTTGTAACATTGACAATTATTTTCCAACTCCTCGTGCTGATTGAATTCACGCGAAAATAAATCGCACATAAAAACCTGCAATGATGTTTTGATGATATATGATAAAAGCACATGAATATAAATCTGTAGTATGTTTTGCAGGACATTATAGTATCACAAAGGTCACGTGTTATTATAATGTTTTACACTGTGTCATTGAAGCTCTGGACAGATTACAAATTGTCCTGGAATGAGACTGAATATGGTGGTGTCCAAAGTATTCGCCTGCCTTCCAATATGATTTGGACGCCAGATATTCTTATGTACAACAGGTATGATGTCACAGAGTGACGTCAAAATCGTGCGCTGATGTAATTTGTGACGTAGGCACATTGTGTGTACTGTCATAATGGACATCAAGTCCGGTTCAGTTACGTTCTTCACCCTTGACCTTCACCCCTGACCTTCAACCCCGACCTTCACCTTCAACTATTCGATTTTAGCATCATGCCCATTGTTGCAAGAGCTATTAGAGTTAATGTGGAGGATTCTGCTGTTGTCATCACAAATGATTTCAAAAGAAAAATTATTGGTCCTTATTGGTCCTTACGTTGTGAAAGCTTCTGATCGATGTTAAAATCTTTTTGAAGACAACTGCAGATTGAGAATTGTTTCTGATTTCCTGAACTGAGAGAAAAATGCCAAATTACCCAAACTTGGCAAAAGCTGAGTTGTTTACCGAATAATTGTGCAGGCCCAAGTTGAAAAGTGAAAATAAATTTGGTGTGGCCTGCCTTTCGTCTACCTTTCGATAGCATCCTTTTATAAATTCAAGTTGCCATGGTATTTTTCTCCAGTGAGTCGCGCCTGTACACTAACCACTGCTTGGTGCTTTACCTCTCTCCGTCTGACCGCATGGGGTTCTCTGCTTTGTTTATTTGGTGCAGGAATGGAAAGACTACAAGCTCAGCTGGAATACTACTGAGTACGGCGGGGTTCAGAGTATACGTCTTCCCTCCAAAATGATCTGGACCCCAGATATCCTAATGTACAACAGGTACACTAACACACATTTTACCAGTGACATCATCATTATCTGACCTCGTACAAATTTGACGCCATTTCAAATTGAAAATATATGACGTCATAGTTTTCTGGCTGTTGTGAAATTTCGATCAGCATGTTTTACTGACCCGACGGACGTTCAGTTTCATGGATCTGTTCCAACCAGTCAAACTAATGAAAGGAGCCCAAGCTCACAATGTTCTGATCTGTGACATTTATTGCGTCCATGAAGCTTGAAGTCCTGAAGTTGACGATATTTATAATAAAAAAACTAAATCACTAATCCTCAGATAGGGATTACCACTGCTTGTTGTTTGGCTTTTGAATTCTAACCGTCTTCAAATTGTTCACTCCTTGATATTTTCTTTTGGGGAGAAAAACTTAGGTTGGATTTTGGGACAGCGCAGAACAAAATAACAAGGATAAACTCTTGGAAATCACCTTGAGGAGCTGTTGCCAGTCCCAACATCCCACCTGTAACATTACATGAAAATAGCATTACCTGACCATGATGAGAAGTTGTTCATTGACACTCTGTCGGTTCTCTTTCTGTAAATATGTAAATGTTAAAGCTGAAATCTTTGTTTCTGTAAATATGACTAAAGTTTAAGTCTTTAAAACTTCAAATAGTCACAATGAGACTTTAAAGAAAGTACCCTGTTGAATTTTACCATTATACTACCGACTAAAATATTTTCATGAAACCACAGAAAAACTCGCTAATTATTCACTAACCCATGTTTAAGGACTGTACTGTTTTGAATCTCCACGTGTCCAACCATTTCAGTGCCGACGAGGACATAGACAGCAAGTTTCCTACCAACATAGTGGTGTATGCCGATGGTACGTGCAGCTGGGTGCCTCTAGGTACGTATGTCCCGCGGTAGGGTATGCGCCATCATAGGGTATGCAGGGTACGCTTCAGTGCTTGGTTGGGTACACACCCAAAGAAAAGATGATGAGAAAAGATTGACAGAAATTTAGGACACTCTCATCATTGGAACATCTGGTCAGTCTCCGACCAAACCGATCTTCATTTAAGGCTTGTTCAGACTTAACGTTTGAGTTTGCGTCGACGTCAATGTTTACGTTAAACTTATGATGACACAAATGCAAACGCTGAGAATGGGTGTGCACTGGAAATGGGTGGACACCCATTCTCTGCATTGACATTTGCATTATCATGGGTACAATGTTAAGCTGGAATGTTGACAGAAAAGCAAACGTTCGGTGTGAACCGACCTTTAGGACATCCTCGGAAAGACAGCGTAAAGAAATCTTACGCCAATCCAACTCCTCCGAGTGAATTACTTCCATTCACATACTACGGATTCACAATGTATTGTCACTAATTAAAAGGACCAAAAGCCTTTTCAGTAGTTATTATTTTAAGATCTGGATACAAATCAGTTTGGAAACCAATCAAGAATGTGTCGGATAATAATAATAAATACATCCAGATTTGTCTGTGTCTCAATTTTCTTGAAGTTAACTCGAATTTAATATTTTAAATTTCTGTTTTTTACTTTCTGGTCTGATACGTGAGCCTGTGCTTTATAATATATAGTGGATGCATGTCACGCCTTCTAATTAGTCACAACAAATTGCGAATCGACGGGGTGATTCCTCTTCCGCCCAGCCCAAGAACCAAAAAAAAAAACGAAAAGCTACCACAGTTATTCTAAACTATAAAACCTTGCCAACATCTAAAGAAAGCAACTTACATAATAGTTCCAAAAGGATAAATGAAAAGTAGATCTAAAAGTCGTAGCTTTAAAAATGGTTTTGCAATAATCCTACAAATAAAATCATTACTGTTTTTAAAAGTACTTTTAATAATTTTAGAAAAAAAGAATTATAAATTCGTAAACTGCAAAGTAGTATATTGGTGTGTGGGTTTTTATTTAGCTATATTTCTAGTGATTATGTAGATGATTGACTCCTGTTTTGCTTCGCCTTTTGAGATCCACCAACCTACCAAAATTTAACAACTGTCCTCTGGAAAATTTGCTTTTAATTTTCCGCTTTTAGATTTATTTTCTAACGTTTGTGTGTTCGATAGCTTTCTATAGACGTAGATATTTCTAAGTTTCTTCAGTCATGCAAGGGCCAACATTGAAGACGTTGAATCTTGTCCTGTAACACTGACTTGCCATCTTCTAAAGAGAGGCTTGCTTTGATGAATGTCCGTTTTAAGATTTCTTTGCGCTGGTTCTGTGCATTCGCTCGTGTCTGTCGTGTGGGAATCCATCACAAACCACAAAGTAAAGCATCTATGTCACCATGTTTACAGGTCTTTATATTAGTTCCTGTGTCATAGACATTAAATGGTTTCCATTTGATGATCAATATTGTACGATGAAGTTCGGATCGTGGACCTACGATGGTACCAAAATCAATCTTACAGCAATGCACGAAGAAATAGATATTAGTACATATCAGCCATCGGGAGAGTGGGACCTCATAGGTGAGCCTTTTCTTCTTTTTCCACTAAATATATAAATATGTTTTCCAGGTCTTTATATTAGTTCGTGTTCCATAGACATTAAGTGGTTCCCATTTGATGATCAGTATTGTACGATGAAGTTTGGATCGTGGACCTACGACGGTACCAAAATCAATCTTACGACAATGTATGAAGAGATAGATACTAATACATACCAACCGTCTGGAGAGTGGGATCTTATAGGTAGGTAGTATGCACACTTGCCAAGATCCACTACCATTACTAAATGGATGTGTCAGTACCTAAAAATTCACTACCATTGTCGACAAAAAGTACCAACCGGAAACCGGAAGCAGTGCGACTCAAGAATCATGCCCGTTCTAGTCCATTTCAAAAATCAAAACTGTCCCAGATCCAAAGACAACTCTGGGCTAGCTTTGTAAATTGATCCCAAAAAGGAAGAACCATAAAAACAGCTCAAAATTTAAGTGCCACTGCATTCTGGCCCTATTACCACCACACCACACCACACGGCATCTTCAAAAACTCGGTTCAAATGATCCCAGTACCCTCGCCTCCGAGCCTTGGCCGACTATTTAGCACCAGTGAAGACCAGGATTGAATAGGTCAGTATGTGCAGTCCACTGTAACAAGAATGGGTACCACTACTAGATACTCTAACATATCAAGAAACACTCAACAAACCGCTTTGAATTAATTCACAATTTACATGTCAAAGCAATACTAGTTTCTTGATATGGTTCCTTAAGTTACCTGTACTGATTTGATCTATCTAAACTGTCTCTATGGTGATGGGTAGTTATTTCTATTATGCAGTGGATTTTTTTTTCAATAATTTATTCTTTTAAAATAATTCTTGAAGAACTAAGCGGATAGATCTTCAGAAAACCTACATACTGATAGTTAGAACTTGTTATTTTGTTGTTCTGAGAGTTCAAGACCAGCTTCATCCTCCAGATCTTTCAGCGGGAACAAGGAAAGAGAGTCTGGAGGATAAAAATGAGGACAATATTCTTTTCTTCTGTTAAATTCAATGCTAAACATTAAAAATTCCTTGAATTTAGAAAACTTCAGGTGGGTATAACTTTAGCTTTTGATTTAAGCACACATTTATTACACTTTAGAAATTCCAAATTAGTCTCTGTAGTCAGCCAATCGTTTTGATGATGCAAATATCAAAGAGAAGAATGGGGCACAGGAAATGGAACGTAAAACATGTTGAACAGCAGGGTTCACGCCTTGTCCGCTTAGTTATTATATCATCCTGGCCTTGACTTCTACTTCATTTCGGCTAAATATTCCAAGTACAAAAACAACCTTTTTCTCAAGTAACGAGTATCCCTGATTTTTGTGAATATAATAAATGGAAGAAACCGGTAAAGTTTAATACACGCCTACCTTGAGTGGAATTTTTCAAAGTGGAGGAGAATTCCTCTCACGCGCCATCTCTATTGCTCTCCCCTGATTTACAAACATGGCGGTCAGCAACCAGTGAATTTATCTCTCTTGATTTAACACAAAAATATTTCAAAACTAAAGAAAAGAGCAGGCTATCTATTTTTTTATACCGGGATTTCTCCATTTCGCGATTTTCAGACCTAATTTTTCAGATAAACTACAGATTATTTGAAACCGTAGAAACGTTTCGCTGAATTGTCGTTTTGTTGAGAAATCAAACTATGTTCCAGAGAAGTCGATACATTGAAGTAATTAACATTAAATTAACGGAACCTCAATCGTAATTAGGCTGGAAAATCTAGCATAAAAACAATGATGGTACTTGGCGAGCATTTCTAGTTAATGCTGATTGGTCAACTTCATCGTCATGAATGTCTTTTAAATTATGCCATTGGTCAACTCGATGATTTTCTGCTTCCGCCTCAACCTCGCCAAGTACCATCAATCACTGAGATGCGTAATGAGGTCACCAATGAGAATTCAGATTTATCGGCATGTGTGACGTCACAAGTATCAAAGGCGTTACGCCACAAAATACGCCATGAAATGTCGCAGTTATTGAGGACGTCCGATCTATCTGGGTTTCTGGGATGTTTTCCAGAGGTTCCGGCGAAGCGTAGCGTGCAGCGGTACGAGTGCTGCCCGGAACCGTACATCGACATCACGTTCACCATCCACATCCGCCGGCGCACGCTCTACTACGGCTTCAACCTCATCATTCCGTGTGCCTTAATCTCCTCACTCACACTTCTCACATTCTTCCTGCCGCCTGATGCCGGGGAAAAGATCTCATTGGGTAAGTACCAACAAACAGCCGAACAGTCTAGTTTTTCGCTTTCGTTCGGTGTGAGTGTGTAAAACGCCCAACTATCGCAAGCGCAACCATGGGAAACTTCACCACCACAGAAAAAACAATCTCAAATCAAACAGGCCAAACAAGGCAGCGAACAATCCAATCACACGAGACTGAGATTTCTGCTCAGAAATAGAACCATGGTTTTGTTTTATCACTTCAGGTATCACCATTTTGCTGTCACTCAGTGTGTTCTCACTGATCGTAGCAGAATCCGTACCAGCCACATCCGTAGCCGTACCATTAGTAGGTCAGTACTCTATATATCGTCCTAGTTAATAATTAGGTCACTAAACTCAATCTAGGTAAATTAATTCTGAACTAGTTAACCTCAATATCTGATTTGTTTCATTTATTCATCAGCATCTAGTCAATTGGTTGTGAAGTGATGTCATTTATTTTCATAGGGAGACACACAGGATAAGTCACTCACTTTGTGACATTCCTGTGTTCCATTTCACATTATGCTGAGAAATTTAATGTCTGTAATGTGATATTTAGAGTTAAGAGAGTGTTTCAGGAAGTGATGTTGGAGACAGTGATCAGTATTCAGATGGACTACTTTATTAACCCTTCTCTCTGGTTTCAATCTTGCAGGTGTATATTTCCAATCCATAATGATAATGTGCACATTATCAGTCATCATGTCAGTAATGGTGCTAAACTTTCATCACAGAAAGCCTGAGCAGTATGTAATGCCCACCTGGGTATGTAACTAACAACTGTGTCACTGTGGTAACCACTGCCATGGTAACAGTGCACTGTATCTATAGGTGAAAGTGTTGTTTATGTTGTTGCACCATGTAGATGTTTGTGAGGATATTAACACATTAACAGAGGTAACAGGGGGATTAGCTTGAGCTTTCTAATGGTCTACTTTGAAGCTGCAAATGTTTTCATGTTTTTTAAATTCAAATTGCTTTGAGGAAAAACGACAGAGAAATCACAGAAAATTAAATGTTTTGATGTCTGTATCCTCACAAATCCATGTTTTCAGGAATTTGTTATTCAAATCCGTTTTTCTAGTTATAGGGTAGATTGGTCTGTTCTTTTTATATGACGAGATTACTTTAGTTCTAAGCCGCACAGGAGCCACGTGACATGACACGTGACTGTGAACACGTGTCGTAGAAATGGCGGTGTTTCTTGCACATTGAAACATTGTTGCTATTTTCTCTTAATTTGTGTACTGTAACTCATGTCTGGGATGAAACATACTTCGAATTAAAAGCAATGCACATAAAGTTCGTGCTTGTGTGGGATTACAGGCTAAAAATACACCCCAAAAATATCCACTCAAAATTTAAAACGTAAATGACTCATTTGATGCTCAAATGGTTTCTCCATGTATTGTAAAGTCTCGAAGTTTCATCTTAGAAATGTGGTTACTTCTTTTTATTCTGTACATAAAGTCTTTACTGATTTTCCATGGACAGGTAAAGTTGTTTTCGTAGAGGGAAAGACAACAATGAGAGGGATGAGCAGCAGGGTTTTCCCTTCCAAAGTTTTAGGGCGCCACTACTAACCAACCCCCACCCATTTCTCGGGCTTCATAATTTTTTTGCTTCAACTAACTCATTCTTCAGCATTTTGATCATCACCGACGTAAAATATTCCATTTTTGACCTCTTTTATTTGTGCTCCAGATTTTTAGGTCAAACTGTTGGGATAACCTAATTTTTAAGGTTGACCTGGTTTTTTTCTGCGGTGATTTCAGGTGTATATTTCCAGTCTATCATGGCCATGTGCACCCTCTCTGTTGTCATGACAGTATTGGTGCTTAACTTCCATCATCGAAAGCCCGAGATGTGTCATATGCCCCGATGGGTATGTATTTCTGGGTATGGGTACCCTCCTACTTCAGGGTACCCTTCCCGGTGGGTACCCCTTTCCAATCATATCTCTCTATCTCTAAAAAACAACGAGCAAACCTTCATTTAGTCTTTAAATTGGTTCTTCTTGTTTTTGTTCTCAAGTCCAAATTAGATGATAGATGACATAAATTACATGTTATTTTCCCCGTCATTCCTGATAAATGATTTCAAAACATCCACAGATCTCACGAGCACTTCTTTGGCGCTTGTCGGATTTTGCATGGAATTGCTCAACTTGAGTATCCCACATCATCATTTGTCACTGAAGCCCTTTAGTCAATAAGGTCTACCTTTCAGGATATACCAAACCCACTTCACACCCAACCAGATTTTGTCATACATTATTACGTCATACCCAATTCAGATTGTTTTACCCTTCCACCCTTCACGCTCCACCCTTCATTTGGCTTTCTGAGGAAGGCAAGGATCACATAGTGTCATAACAAACCCTATTCGTATCAGTCACCCGCGTCTACCGGTCACCCTGCTGTGAAAGGCCACCCGGCGTTCAGTGGCCACAGGTACTGTATGGTGTATAATCGTTTATTCAATGAATACATGAGACGCCACTGGAGCTTATCATTGGCGGTAGAATGATATAATACAAAGCTTCTTAAAGCTTCACTAGTGAGTGATCTTTCTCAAACATGGGTCATTCCAGAATTTCTTCAAAAGTTAGCTCTCTCACCTGAAACAAATTCTCTCAGGCCTCGAATACAAATTTGTGCTTTAAAGTTTAAAAAATTAAAACTGAACAAAAAAATTACTCATGTTTGTAACTCAGTCTGCTCTGCAAACATGCTGACAGTCACTTCGAGGCTCTGATTACCACTTCGAGGCTCTGATTACCACTTCGAGGCTCTGATTACCACTTCGAGGCTGTGCTTCATTTCGAACATCAACTGTTTCTCTTCAGTCAAATTTCACGACATTTCTGATTTAAACTTGACGAAGCAAGCTAAGTTTAAGCTTTGATTAAAATCATCTCTGTTGCCTGCAAGGTTTGTATGCTTTTAACTTGCTGAAGAATCTCCAGGTGTAGTCTAGTCAGTTTTTTTTACAATTATAATGAATTAGAGAGCAGTCGTCCTCAATTTCTAAATGGTGATTGTGCCCTGTCCACTTGACTTGTGTTTTTCTTTCTAGCTGCATCTTTTTTAATCGTAGATATTTGTCATTTCTTCTGGGGTATGTCACATGTATTAGATTCTCTGTTTCAATAGAATGTGTCATCATGTACTTAATTCTTGTACTGTCTCTCTCAACATGTTACTGTCTTCCTCTTGTACTATTTCAGGTCTGTTTCTGATATAGTCACTGTCAATGTTTGTAGTTGTTCTAATCAGTTTAATAACAATTTTGCACTTATTTCTTAGGTTATAGAGTAGAGACTCCAGTAATCGCTTGGTTGGTTCTCCTCCCAGTGAACTGACAACTCGGGTCCTGCAGTGTTGTTGGCCTGTTCCGCCACACTTGAATCTCAAACAGGGACCCAACATGGGGCGTGTCTGAAATATATACTGTAATTGTGTAATGTGCACTGCAATAACTTAGTTGTCATTTCTATGGGACAGTGAACCGACAAATCCAAAAATTAGCTACAGCAAGAGAAAGCAGACAGACAAACAGACACAAAGCCAGGAACAAAAATCACACCAGACGCAGGAAAACAGAAGGCGTTTGTTGCATTGTTTAGCCGTATTGCTTTCAGGAATTTACTTTATCAGTATGATGCTGATCTGCACGGTCAGCGTGATTATGACTGTGTTAGTACTCAACTTCCATCACAGGAACACAAACCAATACGAACTACCCGACTGGGTATGTATGTAAGCGGCCCTGTTCCTCCCTCCACCAGCCAATCACCGTGCGCCAATCCCCACACACCAAAAACTTCTCATTTGCATCTTATCGTTTCCCTTTTTATGATCAGAAAATAAACACAAATGAACCAACCCTTGTTTTATGGTGATACCAGTAATATGGAAGAAATGCTCAGAATGTTCTCCATTTTACTCTCTAATTGCTCTTAATGGCAAAATGGTTCAACGAAGTTTCAAGAGCACCAAAGCTTTGACTCGGCTAACTCGCGTGCCCACATTTAAAAAACTAATGTTTCGAAGGTGTAGCACAAGAGATTAACCCAAAATGGCGTAATTCTGATGGTGGAAAATTTATTCCAAAAATGAATACAATAAAAATTGAGCAGCAAGAGAGTCGCTGCAGTTGAGAGTCAAAGTTTCACCACAGTTCAGACTGACCTCAGCATGTTGCGCATTGTCCATTGTTAAACCCTGTATTACATCACGAATGTCTGTTATATTACTCTGGGTGCACCAAGTCTTCATCTTGAGTCACTCCTTAAGTCTATTGAACTTGTGAATGTTAAAAAGATTCATGATTGGTTGAATTTTGTTACCAGTCCCCAACCACCAGGGGGAGGCTGTGATGCGGTCTTGGTGCACGTGATCAGTTACTTAAGTTCTTTCCAGTGCACTGCATGGAACATGCACATACAGTTATTGTTATCTCTGTGGACAGCACCCCAGCGCCCCCTGTCTGTAGAAAGATGTTCACCCCACACTGTTTATACCCCACTGTTTCTACCCCTGTTCATACCTTCTCTTTCTCTTTCAGCATGTTCCACACGTATCGTTTATTTTACATCATGTAAACAATTGAGCACTATTGTGTCAGTTGTTTGTACATCCGATTCCTTGGCTGTAAATCCCATCAATTCCGATCATTAATCCAGTGTGAAGAATGAGGCGAATAGAACGGGAATTTAGCTGGTGACACGTGTCCCAATATTAATGGCGTATCTGTACACGTAGAAGAACCTGCGAGCATCATACCAGCACCATTCTCATCCACCACAGGATGCCGGGGCAAAATGCTTACCAGCGTCAAATACTCAAATTAGATCTATTTCACAGTCCAAATCTCAACCGTCTTCCACTGGCAATTGAGTTTCCATTAGTAAAAAATACCAATAATTGAGATGTAAAAGAAGATTGTACTTTTGACTCCCGTAAGCATTATGATCCTGTATCCTGATTGTATGTAGTATTAGATGGATGTAGCTCTGTTGTATCAGAAGGTACCAGAGAAACTCTGATGATCCAACGTACATAAATCACAGCATCAATAAATCACATCATTGGATGTCTCCTACACTGTACATGCTATCGTATGTAAATATTTCTGTGGTTGCCAGTAAAGACTGTGACCCCTGTGAGACTCAATTGGGATCGGAAATAAGACTGCGAAACTATTCTTGGGTCCCGATCCTTACCCCCACGAAGACAAAATCTTTCCCCAACAACCTCCAATTGAAACATCATTCAGAGAAATATTAGCCGCTACTCAAGCCCCACCGGAAGACGCTATACTGGCAGCCTCACTATGAACACAATGACGTCATGCTGAGTGACGTATGTTATTCCCGTCGCAGGTGTTTACTTTGCTGGATGTATGTTAATGTGTACGTTAACATGCGTCCTGAATGTGCTGGTTCTTAACTACCACCACCGCAAAACAACCACTCATATCATGTCTAATTGGGTATGTAGCATGTCACGTGACCCAGATTGTCACCAATCAGTGAGCGTGAATCATTAGAATTACCCAATAGGCTGTAAGACTTTCAGGATGATCACTGGCTTTGACGCTTCTGTTATATTTTCCCCTGTGAAAGCTTAAAATCCCGCTCTGGTTCTGTTGATCAAAGCGGGAATTTTACCACAGTCACATGAACCAGACCGTTTCCTTCACATGGAAGTTTGAGATTAAACAATCATAACGTGATTCTCAGATCAGAAGCACCACCAGAAGGCGTCTCGGTGCAATTCTAACGTTTTACTTAGATCAAAGAAATTATCCAGTGGAAAATATAAACAGTTAGAACTAAGCGCGTTTCTGCATGAATCGATGTGCATGTTAGTGTAGGATTTGTTTAAGACAAGAATTGTAACTGTGACAACTCAATGTTGAACTCTTGTTTCAACGGAACGCAGAGAAAACGGGACATTCCGGATAAAGATATAAATTCTCCCCTCGCCAGAACAGGAGTATTCCCTTTTCTTGGTGCAGGGATATGATACTTAGACCCTATTCACACCGAGCGGAAGTATTGCCGATATCGATGCCGCTTAAGTAAAACATCTCTGGTGGCAGCTCTAGTGGCATCACTTGGTGTGAATAGAACAATTGAAATCAATATTCCTTTCCAAACATTGCCACTAGCGGCAACTCTCTCGCTCGCTATGAATAGGCCTTTAAAATATGTCCTCATAGTACAGGCCCATTACAATATGTATTCCCTTCACCTGGTGCACCAGAATCATACTTTGTATTACCTATCTTGGTGCAGGAGTATACTTCGCGAGCTGCATGGGTATAATCTCCGTGTCGGTAGCGTTCTCCGTGCTCGTGTGTAACTTCCACCACAGACTACCAACCACCCACACCCTGCCGTATTGGGTATGCCTCCACCCATAGATCTGTACCCAGTGTACCCAACGCTCAATTAGATGGAACCCTTACCTGTCAAATGTCAACTAATCATTATCATGACTTGATTGTATCTTTTACTGAGTTAGGTAAAACTAATCTAATTATCCGTTCAGCGTAAAAATATCACTTAAAAGAGAGGAATCATCACGGTAGTTGTAGCGGATCATAACTTGGGAGGGTAATGTGAATCAGAAACATACAATTCCCGGAGAGGGGGTTCATCGAATCGGTGAAACCCCAATACAAGCATCAAACAAAGAGTTTTAACTTTTTTCTTCACTGTTACAAAGGAGTGAGAACATTGGTATTCAGAACATAAACGTCCGAGTCAATGAACAATGCCCGACGACACTAACGCCATCTGCTGTATCATCTGCTGTGTCTTCCGCTTCCGCTTCTAGGTCCTTTCTCTCTGATTGTTTGTTTACGTGTGAATCACAGTTCTTTACGTGTGGTTTTGTTGTGCGTGAGTGTGATGAGTTTGTCTGGTTTGTACAATCACTATCCCGTACTGACAGGTAAGGCTTCATATTGTCCGAGATTCTGCGGGATTATGTCTTTTTGTTCTTCAATTTCAGATTCAAAATGAACTCATTCTTCTCTGTCGTAATTTATTACAAAATTATCTAATTTCTCAGTAAAGATCAATAATTTTATCTCAATTAAGAATATTTTTAAATAAAAAGTAAAAGGATTTAAATCATCAATAATAATATTACGTTAATAAAATATTTTTTAAGTTAATCTGTGGTTCTGTTATTGTTCACTTTCTGTTACTTCTAGATCAGAAAAGCAATCTGCGAATGGTTAGCTTGGGCTCTGCGCATGTCCAGACCGGGAAAGGACCTATCCCGACAATTCCTGCTGCGTAAGGCGCGTATGCGCGAGCTGGAGGCCAGAACGCCACCTAGTATCAGTTTATTGTCCAATGTGAAGGACGTAGACAACGCTATTCCACTAAATGACTTTCCCCCCGTGCGGACCGTGCGCCTAGACGACGGAGGATCCTTGTTGAACGTCAAGAACGAACTGCTCGCCATCCTAAACGAACTTCGGTTCATTACGCACAAAATCAAAGAGGACAATGAGACGGAGGAGGAGGTCAATGATTGGAAGTTCGCTGCCATGGTGATAGACAGGCTCTGTATCTGGGTCTTCTCCATCTACATGATCGTCACCACTCTCGCCATATTCTTTTCCGCGCCCAACATGTTCTCATAACGCCATTCAACTTAGGAATTGAAAACGTTTTATCTATTTGTACAACTTGTTGTTTTTGAAACACACAGACACACAGACATGAGGTATTCAGCCCTTAGGACATTAACAATACTGATGGGTTTAACGACTAAACCCTTCACCGTGCGAAGTAAGGGTGTCGGCTAGTTCTCTGTAGCCTATTGCCTCAGGATGGTATATACTGCTGTATACTAACACTGGATTTGAGCTATAAATGGAGATATACCGGATTACACTGGATATATGAAGAATGGACTTTTTAAGGTCAAAAAGTTCAACATAATGAAAGAGATCACGTGACGGAACACGTGACTGCTGTGACAAATAGAAGAAGGATTGTTTTTGTGCTAATGTTGCAAGTTACAGGAGGAGGAACTGAAGGGTTGCACCAAATATTCCAAAACATGAGAAACTTATTGTGATGATTGTCTCTACTTTGTACATACTGAACTAGAGACATTTTTGTGCTGACATTGTACCTTAAAGGAACCTCTGGGGAGAATTTTGGAAGGTTTCTTTGCTGATGATATGTTGTTGGTACCACAGAAGAATTCATAGGCAGAAGAAAGCCCTGAGATTTATAGCTTGTGATTTTTATCCTGAAAAGGGATAATAATTTGTAATATTTGTAATATTGATACCAATAATGACATTGCTGACTGTTATTAAACTTAGCCACTTTTTCTAAAAGAAACCAAACACACAGAAAACAGGATGATATTTTAAAGAGGGACAAGCAAAATACATATCACAGAGTGTGTGACATTAAGATGGTTGATGATCATTTTTTTCTGTTTGAGTGACATTTCCTGTGACATTTTGATGAGAACAACATAAAGTACAATAGATTATGTAAGCCTACTGGAGCTATTGTTCATCCTATTGTTGGTGATGAGGCCAGTACAACATTCAGACAGCACAAACACTACATGATACTGATACTGTTTCCTGTACTTCACAGAATCAACTGAACTCTTCACCTAAACAAACAACTTGTATATTATGCATTGTTGTGCCAAACGGTTTTATTATAAACACATCATATGGAAGTAATAGTTCAGAGACTCAAAGAGATTAATGAATTATAAAACCATGGTTTTAACATATCTGCTCTAAGATCACAACAAGATAAATATCGCTCTTGATTCATCAATAATGTTTGTGAAAAAAGGAATCATATATATCAAGCAATATAAACTGGGCATCAGAAATAAACATTGATTTAATTGTAGAAAACAACATTGAATTCGTGTCAAAGAAGAAACACAGAAATTCAAAAATGCATCAACTTCAAGTTGATCCAGTCTTGCCAAAAAAACACAAGTCTTTTTATCAGAATATCTTTCAAAGAAAACCAGACAATATAAATCGAAGAATGATTAAATTTAAGTGGAAACTGCCTCTTTTAGCAAAATGACATGTGATATCTGCTGACTTTAGGTTTTTTCTGACGCTTGTAAATGGATGACGCGTACATTAGATTTTTAAACGTCATTAACAGACGTCACATTCGGATTGTGCACCGGTCCGCCTTTATATTTCTCGCTTCACATTGTGTTGATATTAACAGGGTACCCGATCCACTACCGACCGTCATCAATCAAGATAACTCTGCAAACAATAATCATATACTCAAATCTTTCAAAGAATTTTCCACGGCAGAATTCCTATTGACATTGTAAAGAAGCCGCTGTATTGTTATGTTGTGCGCTTCGTTTATAGGGAATCGGAACTGCACACGGTTTATGGTTTGGGATTTTATGTAATAATTGTCTGTAAGGAGTCACTTTTATGTAATATATAAAGAACAGTCATTGTGGCTTTATTAGCTTTGAAAGCAATCGAGACCGAAGGTCGAGATTGCCTTTGTGTAACGGTGGGGACACCGTTGGGTCTTTTCTCTGTAAAAGTCGTGTCTTTTTCTGTCTTTCTCATCTTTCCGTGTGAACAAGGGTATTTT